>NIPM01000027.1:623489-693943 GCA_002738285.1 Holacanthella duospinosa
TACATTAATGCAAAGCAATGGAGCAAAGCAGAGAGGCAGAGAGAGGGGTCGGCAGGTTCTCTGTTGAGTCAGGTGGAATAGATGCCAAGAGATCTTACCCCATTCCTGTAGTTGGTCATTTCTCTCAACTATTCATCTTTCAGCATTACAGAATGGCGTTTGTTTAATGAGTTTTGTACGCGAAATATGCAACACGTTGATTGATTTCAAAAAATAAAAATAAATAATGATTTTTTCAAGCTTGATAATTATCATTGACAATTATCAATGATAAACATCATCCGATAATTATCACGAACCCTGCTAGAATGTGTTAGAAATTTAGTGTCTGGCCTAATTGGGCTAAAACAGTGTAAACAATTTAGACGGTGATCGTCGAATTCGGGCTGGCGAATATGTGGAGGGGACACATTCACATAATGTTTGTCGAGCATGTCGTGAAGTATAGATATGCATAGTTTGAACATAAATTTCCAGTTAGCCGCTGGCTTACGTTATTCCTTTAGTTCTTTCAATGAACAAAGAAACTTCTAATATTTTCAGTAAACAATCACTTTTATACCCATCCACCTATTTATGTCACAAAAGTCTTGTACTTTATGGATTAAAGTTTAATCTAATCAGTAATTTTATAACCCACCTAATAGAAAACAGTGGAGCGTCTTTATAATTTTCAGAGCGATCCTGATGACCAGAGAGTGTCGAATCCATGCCATAATAATTCACAATAGCAGCTTCAGCTACAAAATCTTGGAACCCTAGAACCAGTGACACGTATTTTGTCAGAGTCGCCAAGTCTGAAGGAAATGTACATTTAAAATCCTCCGTGTACATCTAAAATTGATACAATTAAGCGATATTAGAAATCATAGGTATCAATTTGAAGTTACATGTATTAAATCTACTAGTTAAAACTACCTTGGTGTCCCAATTATGGTGATAGCCAAAGGTAACCCACCTTAACTTTTTATAAAATTCGTTGACATCTTTAGTGAAATCGGTTCTACTGAGTTCATTCCTTGAAGATTCCTTAGAGTCATTGAATTTCCGCTGGAACAGATTCTCAATATTCGTCAAATTGGGTTTCTCTGGATAACTGTAGACGGATTTAGAAATCCAATACCTTTGTCCTTCGGTCGTGAACGGGTTCTGAATAAACATAAGCCCTGTATTTAAAGAATTGCATGGTTCTCGATCATTAAGCAGAAATTGATTGTGGGATCAAATGAAACTACCTTGTGGAAATTCTAGTTTGAATATTTTCCAGGTGTGAGGGGGCTTGAGACCGAACAGTGCTTCACAGATGTGACCTTTGATTTGATATAATTCTCCAGGGTAAACTAATTGTTCATTATTCGTGACAGTATGGGGGTTTACCACCTTATCAATGTCGAAAATTTTGGTTGTTTCAGTGGAGTGTTGGAGACGACGGTAGAACTTGAAGGCAACTTTGAAGCGGTCATCCTCCTTATCCAAGTCTGTAACTGCTTCCATTTCGTCTTCTAAATATCGCTTGGAACCACAGATGAAACATGGATACAATTTCGAACCCGATCCACGAACCGATCCAACAATATTTCTACCGATACCGATCCGATCCACGATCCGATCCGAACCGTGGTTCGATTCCTGGATCGAGTTTCATCTGTGTTTGGAACAAATATTTCTTCAACTTTTTGAAGGCCACCCATTCCAGGTTTAACTCATGTTTCGAGGGCACCCACCTCCGCTGCTGATCATAGTTGGGCAAATTTTGAGGAAGATATCGGGATGAAAAAATTGATTTGTATGTTTATGATTTAAGAAATTCGTGTATCTGAGTAGGTTAACTATAAGGTAAAATCGGTGAGGTTAAATGTTCACCTGCAGTAGGCACCAAATCGATTTTTTAGTTAACTAGAAACGATTCTAAAAAAATCTTATTTATGAAGTAAGGAGCAGTTGGTAATTTTCTATCATCGGTTGAGTCTAAAATCTAAATAACATTGTAAACACAAACCAACCCATTGTCCTTGAAGAGAAACTTCGAAACTTTGGGAAATATTTTTTTCCTAAGTTAAAAAAATATCAATCAATCAAATTAAAATACTCAAAAAATTTTCCGTTAAAAATATGAACAATTTTTAAGACATTTATTTTTATATGACAGGGTGCAATAAACGAACAACGACCTAGCTTTCCTCAGAGGTTATGGCTCCCGGAGTCAATTCCCAACGCTAGGGAGCCATGCAGAGTTGCCACTGGTTAAGGTTTCACAATAGGTTTCAGGTTCAGCTACAGGGAAGACCTGAACCTGTTTGACATATTCAGGCTCAGGTTACTGAACTAGCTGGACCTGGAAAAGAAGGTGCAGGTTGCTAAAAAATGGAACTGAAGAACGAGGTTCAGGTCAGGTTTTTCTTCAGGAACCTGACAGGCTATCACCTTATCACCACTTTCATGTACTAATCATGCTTTGGTGAATGACTAAAAAATGAACATGCCAGGCCTATACACGCTTAAAAATATGTTGATATGCGTACGTACTAAATGTCATTTCAGTATATATGTAAAGGAAATTTATGCNTACACGCTTAAAAATATGTTGATATGCGTACGTACTAAATGTCATTTCAGTATATATGTAAAGGAAATTTATGCATTACAAAAATCATGTATACTAAGTTCCAGTACTTAGTGCGTACTAGAATAACGGATGTATACATCCTACCGNGCATTACAAAAATCATGTATACTAAGTTCCAGTACTTAGTGCGTACTAGAATAACGGATGTATACATCCTACCGTAGTGTCCATTGATCAAAATCAACTAACACGTCACGTATTCATTTCGTGTACATCCCGCAAATACAATACACCAGGATCGTGCTGTGTGCAAGTTCAGAACTGTTGAACTATGCGTACTGAAATAATGCATCAATGTGAAGTTTACACTCAAATTTTTGCGCGCTAGAAATTCTCTAATTAAATTTCGAAAAGGGAAGCACAGGTAGGGGCAAGCCCAGGTACAGGTACAGGTATGTCCAATTTAATAAAGGTAAAGTACAATAAATCACTTAGCAAATTTAAAGAAGTATTAAATTGGGTAAAACTTAGTAGAAGNTTAATAAAGGTAAAGTACAATAAATCACTTAGCAAATTTAAAGAAGTATTAAATTGGGTAAAACTTAGTAGAAGTGACACGTACACTACTAACTAACGGATGACTAACTAATCAACTAAATGACACTATCTCGTTCAAACATCAAATAAAGTGATTGAGCTCATANACTAACGGATGACTAACTAATCAACTAAATGACACTATCTCGTTCAAACATCAAATAAAGTGATTGAGCTCATAGAATTGTAACCTTTAAAGTGCCGCGTGACACATTAAAACACTACTAGTTTTAAGTACTTAGGCCTACATTAGTAGGCGTGTCAGTTCAAATTAACATTGTAACTAATGATGACCCATAGACACGTAAATAAAATCGCAAAAAAAAATGGGCGTTTTAGTTTCATAAGAACCTTGGCAGGGTGTAGTCAAATTTTTAAGACCGGTGTGGTGTGGCTCGGTTACAAACGTAAATTGCAAAATTAACCCTCCACTCTCGTACCGAACCCTATCCGCCCCTTCCGGTTCGTCAAACCTAACCTAATAAAAAAGTAATATGATCCGAGCCGAACCCAGACCTATTTCGCTAAATCCAATTAGCACCGAAACCCTAACCTACACCGAACCTTCGTGGAACCCACAAACAATTACTCTTAACTTCGTTTCCGTGAGGAGTGTCTAAATCCATTCTTAAAAATTTTGTTTATAATTAAAAAAAAAATATATTTTTTTCAAGATTCGACTTGGCCGCCAACAATTAATGCCATATTCATTATCAATACAAGANAAAAAAAAATATATTTTTTTCAAGATTCGACTTGGCCGCCAACAATTAATGCCATATTCATTATCAATACAAGAATTCCGATCGAATGACGTATACTTTACTACCTAAAACCTCTATATTAACAAAAAACCCAACCGAACCGGAGCGCATACAAANTCGAATGACGTATACTTTACTACCTAAAACCTCTATATTAACAAAAAACCCAACCGAACCGGAGCGCATACAAAATATACGGAAACCAAACCGAACCGAGTGACTTCCAAAAAATTAGCTTACCGAACCGAATCGAGAGGGATTCAAAATTTCAGAACACCGAACCGAACCAAACCGAATGAGGTAGTGGCCAACACTGNAACCGAATCGAGAGGGATTCAAAATTTCAGAACACCGAACCGAACCAAACCGAATGAGGTAGTGGCCAACACTGTTCACTGCTCTGCGTCTTTTGTCAACAGTCAACTGTCAACAGTAAGGAGCAGCAACCGGAAAAGAATATACATTTGTCTGGTCTCTGCTATTAATTGTCTGATTAAAGTTTGAAATAACTAATCCAAAATGAGTTTTACNCATTTGTCTGGTCTCTGCTATTAATTGTCTGATTAAAGTTTGAAATAACTAATCCAAAATGAGTTTTACATATTTTTACAGAGCTCTGGAGGAGCTCAGCCTTCAACAGTATAAAGCAGCAGTGACAGGTAAGTAAAATTATCTTTTGTTTGTGTGGATTATGTGTTGTAAACCACATGGTCCGCATTGAANAGCAGTGACAGGTAAGTAAAATTATCTTTTGTTTGTGTGGATTATGTGTTGTAAACCACATGGTCCGCATTGAATTAAATTTCATTAGTTTGCTGGTATTTTTTATTAAGAATAAATTATCCAATTACAATGTTTTATAAAAATGTTTACTTTTTGTTAACTAATTGATACATCATATGATAATTACAGATAATTTTGTTACTGATGAAGTACTGTGTGACAATCTTGCTGATGGAAATCTTGTTGATCTTCTTAAAGAAGTAATTGCACCTCTTGGCCACAGAATACAACTTTTATCAAAATTAAAAGTATTGGTGAACTCTCACGGAAATGACGGAGGTTTTATGACTGAATCTGTTTATTTTGTGGAAAATGGATTGCTTGTACCTGATCGCACCAACCCTTCAGTATTACCTCCAACAGTATCTGCCAATGATTCAAAATTTGAAGCAAACGGTACAGAATTAGCATCAGCATCAACATCAACTCAGGTAACATGTACTATTTGNGATTCAAAATTTGAAGCAAACGGTACAGAATTAGCATCAGCATCAACATCAACTCAGGTAACATGTACTATTTGTTATACAAACATTTGCGGCGGATGGAGCGACATTTGGAACCATTTAAGAAAAATATTAACATGTGAAAATCTAATAGAAGCCGTGGATATTCCNGGATGGAGCGACATTTGGAACCATTTAAGAAAAATATTAACATGTGAAAATCTAATAGAAGCCGTGGATATTCCCTACAAATCATTTTATGTTTTCCAGATGGAATTTCCTGTAGCTTCTTATGGTGCGTATCAGTTTTTAGCTTATGGTGTTTTCAATATGAAAAGTATTGTCCCAGTATTGTCCAGTGTAAAATCATTAAAATCATATGTGTTCTAAACTTGTCAACTTCTGAAATAATTAATATTAATGCATTCTGCTTAGAAATAGGTTTATAGTATTCTAGAGTACATTGTTATATTAATAGAATGTATTGTCTAACCATGTAATACACTGAAATCACCAAACTTATGATATGGGGAAAGGGCCGAGATGGTAAGGCGTAATATTCGTCGTTGTATTTTATGCTTTAATTATTTTCAATAAATAAAATCATACGTAAACCACTTAAATGTTGCTGCTTATTTTCATTAATTAAGTATATTTGACACAACTGTGGAATATGCAATTTTCAAGTTTCTTGTGAACGACGTACTGAAACTAACAAACTGTACTGCTGATAAGTACACATGCACTGTGTTGTTCACTACCGAATACTCTTTCATTCATAACTATTGCATACTGAAACAACGTACATTGTAACTTAATCGAAGGATGTAAACCTTCAGTCATTTCATTACTCTGCGTACTTAAAATGAGTGAAAGCGTCCAGATAAATTATTAGTACGCACTAGGTACTTAGCTTAAGGTTAGAGTGCTCAGGGTGCAATTGAGCCTACGGATGTACTATAACTTTAGTACTAATAACCTTACAACCAGTACGGTTTTTTAAGCGTGTATGCAAGAGACTATTGACGGGAAAAATTTGTTAACCAATGGTGTCTTCATTGAGTGTAACATTTTAGTATTGAAAGTGTATTCTTAACAATCAAAACAAAATTATTGGAAAGGATTACCTTATTACAATAGATGTACACGTTTACATGCACATATACATAGAGTATACATGTACTTGTATGGAGTCAATCCCCAAATATCAGGGAGTCATATCCGTGACACGTGAGTTGGGAATCTGGAGCAAGTTGTCTGACTCCAAGCAAATCTGGAGCCAATTTAGAACAACCCAATCAGGAAACTGGTCTTTTGGAATTCATTTATACTATTTGTGTGAAAAATTTAAATAGAAATACGTTGAAAATATGGAGGTCGCCTTTGCCCGTCCGTCCGTTGGTGTTCTAACTAAAAACGACGTGACGGATCGAAATGGGTTTTTCATTAGTGGATAACACATGCACCAAGCTCTTTCAGGTGTGCAGTGCACATTATACACGCGATTGAACATGTGCAGTAGATGTAGACATGCTGAGAAAGTATATTACGTTCGCAATGGACGTAACAATGTGATTGTGCGTGCGCATTGTTCGTGCGCATTATAAAATCTTGGAAGACGTTTTCATATGCAGTAAATAAGTACGTATACAATATTATAACATATTTATAGCTTATAAGCGCAGTGCCCATTTACATGTTCATTATATGTTCGAATTGTAGTTGTACAATATACGAGAGCGGAATACGTTTCCATACGCTATAAGCATTTAAAGTCCACAGTAAACATTTTCATGCATATTAAACGGATATTTACGCAGTGCGCCTACCTAATACTCACCACCCTCACTATTTCCCATCAACCTCCCTACTTGCAACCAGCTAGCTTCCCTATACTGCCCACCGTCTTCCTGACTGACCACCGCTTTTTAAAGAATTTAATGGTTTTCTGAACTGATTTGACGGAGTGGGTTAGCCAAATGAACGGTCACAGACATCAAACAAATAATATATTTTTTGAAGAGCAAATTTGACACTAGCAAAGGTTAAATTATGATGGAAATTCAAAATTAAACACAACCTAACAAATTAACCTACATGCAAAGGGAGCAAACTTTACCCCGATTTCCTCATGAAGGAATCCGATGTCCTCTACACATATCCATCATTTGAAAAGGAATCCGATGTTCTCAATACATTTCCATCATTTCAAATATCAATTATTGGATTAACCAAACCCAAAATGCTTGGCTTGTAAGCGTTTAAAGCGTAATAGGTATGATGTATAGCTTAAAACTTGCTTTTGAAATGTTTTGTACTTTTATTTCAATTGACATTAAATTGGATTATCTATTTTGGGTATACTTTCTATTTGTGTTGAATTGATTTAGGCAAGTTGAGCCTTTATACAATAAATAACTAAAGCAGAAACAAATGTTGGGAAATAACTATTTAACTTAACCTAGATAAGTCAAAATCCAATTCAGTTAATTTAGTTATAGTAAGCAGACTAAATTAATTATCTAGTTTTACTAAGACTAGTTAATACGCTCGTGGTCGCTACTGTGATTCCTATTGCACTAGTCGTATCCAAAGTGAATTTTATAATTATTTGATAAATCAGGGAGTCAACTTTAACCTGCAGTGTTAAATAATTGTGGAAGGATTAAAAATTTTTTTAAGTATTTTATTTTATTAAGCATACGGAATTCTAAAGGTGGGCTAGAGGAATAACCTATTCTGGCGTTCGGTCCAAAAATTCTGAAAATATATGGGTTACTTATGTCGTAGAGTTAAATAACTTTTGCCATTTCAGCTACAAAATTCGATGATTAGATTAGTTTTAGAGGTGGGCGGCTTTATGGTTACCATTTAGCATCATTAGGCTCTCCTTAAAAATCGAGAAGCGTGTTCTTCAATTGCTCCTGCACAATATTTGAATGTAAAACCGAATCTTATTAGTAGTTTTGCCAATGTAGGTTGTTTTAGTTGTTAACATTGTGGTAGTTGCCGTTTTAGTCTAATGACTTGAAACTTGAGCAAACAAACAAACGTTGTTTCTGAAATAGTTCCTGCACTAGGTGCCGTTGTAGAAATGCTATATTAAAAACTAGCACTTCATCGTTGAATACAATGACATCGCGAACAAAATCAATAAATTTGCACTGCATCTAGTGCGTTTACCATCTGAGCTAAATAACACAGGTTAGGGTTTCTACTTATCAAACCATAATAAGTTCTTAAAAACGCGCTGATTGCGTGGGATAGTATTTAACAAGAGAAAAGAACCTTCCCCAGACCTTCTACCACCATCTCCTTAAAGCACAATTTTTTTAGTTGGTTGAGCAATGGGTGGAAGAATTTCCAGGAAACATGGGTTTGCAAATCTCAACTACTGGGAATCCATATGATTGACTAGATGAGCTGAAAAGTATTACGGAAGAAGCTTGGAGAACGCAAGGAAGAAATTTTATAAAAACTTGGCTAATTCAATCCCAAAACGTGTTCTACTTTTTGTATAAGGGGAGTCAAGCAAGTTTTAGTGTAAGGATGAATAGTTAATTGGACGTTATTCAATTATCCTAACACTGAAAAATAAATTCTGACTACTTATTATTGAGACTTTCACGTTTTGTTTTCTCAAAACTTTTCTTTCTTCCAATAAACTTTAGAGTTAAAGTTTCTTAGAAACTAATTTCAGTCTATTTGCTGACCTACTGTACCAATTTTATTCAATTAAATCAAAATTTTTGTTAGTTATTCATAAAAAGCATTGACTCTGAAAATTACGGATGCAGTGTAGTTGGAAAATTTTAGATCAATTGTTGAGATTTGTTATACTTACATAGAGTTGCAAATTTCACAAAAAAATTTCATTCATTGTATATTTGAGAGAGACTAACTCAAACTATTTGCCGATTTACTTGATTTCTTTCTCTTGGTATTTCGCCATTTGTTTTTTATTCCCCACTCAGGGTCAGGTTTGATCGTATATTTTATACATTTCCTATGTACGTGTATAAGAAGACGAAGTTTATGTGGGCAGTTGGGGTAACTGAGTTTGCATTTAAATACGGTCAATTCGTCGAGTTAAACATATTCAACTATTTAACTTTTAACTTTTTCTCAGTACTGTCAAAATGAATTCTAAGCTTTTTGCTTTTGTAATATTTTTCAGTATGGCTCTTCCATGCATTGTTTCTGTCAGACGTGTCACCACCAAAGTCGTCAAACGTAAAATTGAAATTTTATATTACTTTTTCTGCTTAAAAGTTTAATTCAAATTGTATTTCGTGTAGTAACTTGCAATGAGAAGCACCAGGACGGAGTTCCATATTGCATGGACGAATTCTATTGCGTTTGCCATAAGGGAATAGATTCATGTTACTTGGCACCTGAAAAGTGTTCTTAGATAGTTTGCTTTCATAAATACGAAAACTTTAAATCTTACATGAATATGCACCTGTAATTGACCAAGTCAAAATTGCCAACAATTATTTAAAACATCAATTTCGCTAAATAAAATATAAAATTGTGAAGCAGCAGAAGATAAAATGTTTAAAAATTGCACCCATTTCTTGAGACTTTGTGGAATCACATTAGCGGGACCTATGTGATGTATTAACGAAGCCTATTGAGTTTATGGTACTTCCTCTCACGCCGACCACATCAACAAATTAGTCTGTCGAGCACTCCAAGGCTTGCTTTAATTAACCTGATTATTATACAACTGTGTCCACACTTAGTGAAACATGAAGCAACAGATGATATAAGTTGGTATTCTTAATTATAGTCATCACAATTCTGGAAACCCAAGCCCAAGTCCACATACATATCTAGAAAAATGTTGTAGTTGATTAAACACACAAATTTTGAATTGCTTTATTAAATTTTCAATTAATTCTCCAAATAATTAATGATTGAAAAATACCATTTTGTATTGCAAATCTATGCATCCCGAAAGTTTTCTTGTGACNTAAGTTGGTATTCTTAATTATAGTCATCACAATTCTGGAAACCCAAGCCCAAGTCCACATACATATCTAGAAAATGTTGTAGTTGATTAAACACACAAATTTTGAATTGCTTTATTAAATTTTCAATTAATTCTTCAAATAATTAATGATTGAAAAATACCATTTTGTATTGCAAATCTATGCATCCGGAAAGTTTTCTTGTGGCAGATTTCTTTGGCAAACTATAGAACAAATCTAATGATAAACTTTTTTCCTAAATAAAATAAAATCTGCATCAGTTATTCTCTTTCAGGTTATGTATTCTATATAACATTCAGAAAGAACATAATTTTTATTCGCAAAAAAGTTCGATGTAAATNTAAAATCTGCATCAGTTATTCTCTTTCAGGTTATGTATTCTATATAACATTCAGAAAGAACATAATTTTTATTCCCAAAAAAGTTCGATGCAAATTAGTGTGTCCAAGAACTAGAGGCACAACTTTGATAATGATATAAGAATGTCGCCTGCAATGAAACCGGTNCAAATTAGTGTGTCCAAGAACTAGAGGCACAACTTTGATAATGATATAAGAATGTCGCCTGCAATGAAACCGGTCTTCCAAAAATAAAAAATAGAATTAGAATCGCATTTCCTACGTGAAAGTCAAGTCTTGTATGTGGTAACTTGGATTAACAAAAATGTAAAGAAAAAATGGTGAGCTATTTGTTGCGGAGATTTTTCACTATTACGAAAATTTCGCAATCCGTGACAAGAAAATCACTATCCAAAACTTTGTAGCAAAGCTTATGAGCAAACTAATACTTGATCATATTTTGAAGGAGTATTAGGCTCTATTTAGACTAATTATAAACCTCTATATGGTCGAAGCCCCGAGAAATTATCACCAGAGGATTGAAGAAAGTGGAGAAAGTCTTTCATCGTCACCCCAACACACATTTTCGCACTGCAGCTGAACGATTCAAATTTTCGAGATTTACCAAATCGGATATCAAAGTATACAAGCTTATGATTACGGCTAGGACCATGAACCAGTCTCAGAAATGTCAAGAATAAGGAGCAGCGAGCGAAGCCGGNAAGCTTATGATTACGGCTAGGACCATGAACCAGTCTCAGAAATGTCAAGAATAAGGAGCAGCGAGCGAAGCCGGCCTTAGAAAAAGTTTCAAAATTGTGCGAAATAAATTCCTCATCACAGATGAGAAAAATTACGTTAAATTTGACCATTTCCAATTGCAGGGCACAAACTTTCTGAATGCCTTAGATCATTTTGCGTTGGATTATGACAACAAATTTACAAAAAATTACCAATTTCTCGAGGAAATATCTTGTTTGGAAGACGATGGACGAAATTGAGAATGTTTCAGAGTCATTTGCTTCGAAAGCGTCCCTTAAGTAAAAAATCTACCTTCGATAGTGTGTGAAGCAACGATTGTTTCCTTTCTTACACAAGTATCACGCATTAGAAGACGTTTTATTTTGGATTGAGCAGAACACTTAAGCAATTCGCCACTACCGATGTACACATTCTAAGTCAGAAAATCGTCATTTTTGTACCAAAGTTACCAAGCCCCTTTAATATGACAAAGNCTTCCTTTCTTACACAAGTATCACGCATTAGAAGACGTTTTATTTTGGATTGAGCAGAACACTTAAGCAATTCGCCACTACCGATGTACACATTCTAAGTCAGAAAATCGTCAATTTTGTACCAAAGTTACCAAGCCCCTTTAATATGACAAAGGCAAGACGAATTGAAGAATTTGTTCTATTTGAAANTTCAGAGTCATTTGCTTCGAAAGCGTCCCTTAAGTAAAAAATCTACCTTCGATAGTGTGTGAAGCAACGATTGTTTCCTTTCTTACACAAGTATCACGCATTAGAAGACGTTTTATTTCGGCTTGAGCAGAACACTTAAGCAATTCGCCACTACCGATGTACACATTCTAAGTCAGAAAATCGTCATTTTTGTACCAAAGTTACCAAGCCCCTTTAATATGACAAAGGCAAGACGAATTGAAGAATTTGTTCTATTTGAAAAAAACAAGTACTGTCACATACTCAAACAACCAAAAATCAGCTAAGGTTTGAAGGTAATTTGTTACAAAATTTCCAAAGAAGCACCGAAAGAAGTAGAAAAAGAGGTAATGGGACATGCCTGCAAAAACCTTCGAGGAATCGGATTCAAAAAAGTCAAGGGGCGATATATGACCTTTGAAACAAAGGGACATATCAGCTAATATTTATAACAAATTTTCATTCCAGTATACTTATTGGTTGTTCTGCAATCTCAGTTTCAGACTTGTGCCTCTACTTCCCGGACACCCTTCGAATCATTGACTAGTAGAAATAGTAACATCGTCTTGAAACTCTGACTTTGAATAGTAGAATAGTGCTATCAGTTGGATTTTTACAGTACCAGTACATAAAATTTGTGAGGCAAGGAATGCGGGATTGAAAAATATATTCACAAAGCGTCAAATTATTTATTTTAAGTCAAATTATTTGACTTTATTTTTTTCGTGTTGCAATTTATCAAGTAATGACACTTCTTGTTGAAGCTCATAATGCTTTTTTGAGGCCATAATGCTTTTNTCGTGTTGCAATTTATCAAGTAATGACACTTCTTGTTGAAGCTCATAATGCTTTTTTGAGGCCATAATGCTTTGAATGATTTGGTGCTTTATAGTTCTGATAATTGGTTTATGTATAGGCGGTGTTTCAAGGACAGAACTTTGTCGAAGCTTTTAATGCTTTAGGGTCCTTCATTGATAATGAATATTGACATGAATTGTTTCATTTTTCACACATGTTTTGATCACGTCGCATCATCCTATACATATAGTAATGTGAGTTGAAAAATCCGTAAGGCTAAATTATCTCAATCGGATTCATTACAAACGGTATGTACTTATATAAAAAAATGTATTGTGACAATTGGTACTCAATATTGTCACACCATTACTCTTAATTACATTTTGTTAACTACTAATGTATTAAGAACTACCAATCACCGTTATTATTTAATTGGAAGAAATATAAGGTTAATATAAGTATGTATCAATTGCATTGAAGGTGGCCGTGTGGAAGAAGTACCACTTTCGGATTTTTATTGATTTTAAAATTGAAAAATTCCGTNATATAAGGTTAATATAAGTATGTATCAATTGCATTGAAGGTGGCCGTGTGGAAGAAGTACCACTTTCGGATTTTTATTGATTTTAAAATTGAAAAATTCCGTGTTTCCATGAGAAGGCAGTCAAATCTGCTAACAAAAATACTTCCGTAACTAAAGAATAACAAATCCGATAAATTAGTTCAATAATTTGACGATAATAATTTTTTTAAATTTTANTCGTGTTGCAATTTATCAAGTAATGACACTTCTTGTTGAAGCTCATAATGCTTTTTTGAGGCCATAATGCTTTTAATGATTTGGTGCTTTATAGTTCTGAGAATTGGTTTATGTATAGGTGGTGTTTCAAGGACAGAACTTTGTCGAAGCTTTTAATGCTTTAGGGTTCCTCCATTGATAATGAATATTGACATGAATTGTTTCATTTTTCACACATGTTTTGATCACGTCGCATCATCCTATACATATAGTAAAGGTACATTTATAGTCTACGGAAATGCGATCCGTCCCGGAAAAGCTGCCGGAAAATTTCACGGATTGATTTCAGGATGGAGTCTACGGAAATTAAACGGATTCAAAAACGTGGATTAATTTATACTCTCATTTCGAAAAAAAGTCACGTGATTAAGTAATCAAAAGTTTGGATTGAAAAGAGAAACAGACACTTATTGTAAAATTTAAAATTGAAGTATTCCCGCCAAACTCTTGTATGAATGTTTACTGTCAAAATGAGATTTGACGGATCGTCACACGGAATAATAGAACTCAGTTCTATTTTTCCGTAAGCCTTTTTTTCCGTTCCGTGGTGGAGAGAAAACGGGACGGAGCTATATCCGTGAACTATAAATGCACCACACTGAACGGAAACTTTTCCGGAAAGCCTAGCTTTCCGTAACGGTTCCAGTTTCCGTAGACTATAAATGTACCTTAATGTGAGTTGAAAAATCCGTAAGGCTAAATTATCTCAATCGGATTCATTACAAACGGTATGTACTTATATAAAAAAATGTATTGTGACAATTGGTACTCAATATTGTCACACCATTACTCTTAATTACATTTTGTTAACTACTAATGTATTAAGAACTACCAATCACCGTTATTATTTAATTGGAAGAAGTATAAGGTTAATATAAGTATGTATCAATTGCATTGAAGGTGGCCGTGGAAGAAGTACCACTTTCGGATTTTTATTGTTTTTAAAATTGAAAAATTCCGTGTTTCCATGAGAAGGCAGTCAAATCTGCTAACAAAAATTCTTCCGTAACTAAAGAATAACAAATCCGATAAATTAGTTCAATAATTTGACGATAATAATTTTTTTAAATTTTANCTTCCGTAACTAAAGAATAACAAATCCGATAAATTAGTTCAATAATTTGACGATAATAATTTTTTTAAATTTTACTTCTTATTTTTCTTTCAATTTTAAACTTTCTTGGAGCATGCTTATTTAAAGACAATATATAGGGGAAGTTATTAGAAAAGAAAAACAAATATAGCTAAATTTCAATCACCAAATTACGCTCTAATTGTGAACAAACTTGCTCACACCGGATTTTGTTTGACTTAACTGAATTGGACAGTTATTTTGTTTCAGGAAAAATAAATTTAATGAACTTAAAACAGAAGTTTTTCTGGAGTAAATTACGCTGCAAGTTCGAATAGGGCTGCAGCTGTAGGATTAAATAGCGGATATGAGTAATGGAATTCTTAAACCTTTGCATAGCTGGAGTAGAATGATTGCAGATGATCTCAGGTATTGTCTCAGATCGAACCGTTTGATGTTTAGAGGTCAAAAAAGTTATACATTTGACATCAAATACATTGAATATTAATATAAGATGTTAAGTATTTAAACAAGAAAATTTTTTTTGTGAATTCGTTGTTTTGGTTTCTACTTTTATAAACAGATTTGACTGTCTCGTTATGGATACAATAAAGTTTTCAATTTCAAAATCAATAAATCTGAAAGTGGTACTTCCACATCCACCTTCAATTGTATTGAGTATCTTCGTATCAAACTAGTCGAAGTATAGCAGACTATAAATACAAGTGGTCCCAACGTGCTATATCTCATCAGAAAAGAAGATGAATCACATAATAAAACTTATTTTTCTACTTGGAGTGATCACCATGCCAACTAGAGGTAAATTTATAAAATTAATTATGTTAACAAAAATGAACAAACTGTAATTTATAACTGTTATTTGTTTTGTAGGAGCAACTCCTTCACCAACTTCACAGAATTGTGGTAAAACGTTATAACATTGTTAGCTCTTAATTGAATAAATTAGAAGAATTTTAAATTAATCAGGAACATGTTGCAGGGGTTGTTAAAACTGTCGTGTAATTTTATATTAAACAAGCCTGGCGCCTACTCACTTTTGCCAATAGACTCCATCCTGTAACCAATTTTAAATAGTATTCGTACGTCCACAACACACATTCATGCAATCCACGCACTTGTGTATACCGCTCAGAATTCTCTGGGTAAACTCATGACCACAATACATTACCAGCCCTAATCACAACAGACGTTTTGTTCAGAAACCTTAGAGAAAGTAAGTACTGTAGTAGAAGCCNTACATTACCAGCCCTAATCACAACAGACGTTTTGTTCAGAAACCTTAGAGAAAGTAAGTACTGTAGTAGAAGCCCGTAACAGTATGTTAACCTAGTATCCGATCAATTTTTTATTGTTCACCAATTCGAATGAGTTAAATTTGCAACGAATGTCAAGCTATATCAGGGATTTANCGATCAATTTTTTATTGTTCACCAATTCGAATGAGTTAAATTTGCAACGAATGTCAAGCTATATCAGGGATTTAAAAAAAAAGTGAGTTTATCAAATCAAAAGTTCGGACATTATACGGATATCTTAAACCTAGGTCAAACAGGATTTCTAACTTCATATAAAACAATAGGATATTTTTGGGTTGAAACTATAATACTAATTGAAATGACGGAGACACAAATCCCTGATAACNATAAAACAATAGGATATTTTTGGGTTGAAACTATAATACTAATTGAAATGACGGAGACACAAATCCCTGATAACCACAGCAGGTCTGAGTCAGAACTGCTCTGGTGACCATATGAAACATAAAATATTAAACAAACTAAAATAATTAGAACAGTTGATGAATACCAAGACCTTATTTCGATAAGTTTGAGAAATAAAAAGTATTTAGATACAGAGAGTTAAATTGTAAAATTACCTAAACATTACCTGACGTTTTCGTAAACCAACCATGGTTAACATACTGGTCTAAATTTAAAGAATTCTTATTGTTGCTTTAGCAACTTAGAATACATTTGCAACAACATAAAAAATACAATCGAATGAAAAGTCTATACCAGGAAAAGTATTTACTTCACAGTATGTCGGCAAAGACTAACTTTAGAAATATATCTTTAGAAAATAAATATCAAATTTAGAAAAACTATTTTACTAATCTATTGAGAAGTTTGACACTTTTCAAATGTTTCCTATTCTAATAATCGTGAGATTACATTGTTTGTATTAATACACAAATAGCCCTAATGAATCTGGTAAATTTTATGAAAGCAAAGCAAACAAGTTTTCCTCGAACATTCTTGAACATCAATTAGAATAATAAACAATTTGTTGGTATTTAACACACAACACACTTAATAATTGATGTCTCTCGCCATCTATCGAAGAAACTTCTTCATAAGTCTATGAGGATTCAGAATTTATTTACTGGACTTTACCACACCATTACCACAGCAAAGAATTTAATAAATCTTGCGGGATAGCGTTGCATAAGCTTTCATCACATTGGGACAGAAACATCAACGCCTATAAAGCAAGGATGCTAGAAAAATGCGATATTTAAAAAATAACATGCAATGCTTGAAATTTTACTTAATTTGTTTCTATCGGTCTACGTTTCTTACTCGATCGAGTCATGGTAAAAACTTAACTTTTTTGTCATACCATACCTTTCAATTCTGTTTCTGCAATAGTTAATATTTGGCAGAAAAAATAACTAGTTTACAAGAATAATTGTACCAATGGCACCTGCAAATAACTTATGAGATCAAAAATTTAACCCGTATCTTGAAAATCATTTTTNAATAATTGTACCAATGGCACCTGCAAATAACTTATGAGATCAAAAATTTAACCCGTATCTTGAAAATCATTTTGTTTGGTTTTATACCGTTACCGGAGGTGACTGAGTAATACAGAGTGTGATAAATAAGTAACTTTTTTTGTCAAATCATAAAAAAAATTATATTCTTTGGACCGTTGATTCAATGAACCCATATATGTACTATAAATNAATAATTGTACCAATGGCACCTGCAAATAACTTATGAGATCAAAAATTTAACCCGTATCTTGAAAATCATTTTTTTTGGTTTTATACCCTTACCGGAGGTGACTGAATAATACAGAGTTTGATAAATAAGTAACCTTTTTTGTCAAATCATAAAAAAAATTATATTCTTTGGACCGTTGATTCAATGAACCCATATATGTACTATAAATNTTTTTTGTCAAATCATAAAAAAAATTATATTCTTTGGACCGTTGATTCAATGAACCCATATATGTACTATAAATGGGGTGGAAGAACAAAACTGTCGCTACTAATACAGAATAGGGTTGGTGTATGATAAGCTAGAAGCAATCCCTAATGTCGGAAAAATATTCTGTCGTCAAGGAGGGTTGTTGGTTTGAGGAGATTCGTACACTAATAGTAGCCAAACGAGGCTCTACTCTTACAAAAATAAGTAATTGTCAACAAATCATCTTTAAAGCTAAGGGGTCGCATCGACTGGTGGGAATGTATTGGCCACTCTACTTTCTGCCTAACAAAAGATGGCGAGCAGAATCCCGGTGCGAGTTTCTCCAAGTCGAAGCAATTTTCAATGCCTTTTGGTTTTCTCACTCTGGAATACGTAGTGCACCCGTTCATTTGTATTTACCAATGGATCGGAGCACATTAAAATCCCTCTACCAGAGAGCCAGCCTTGGATGTATTGGACCTTAGATAGTGGAGACTAGGAGTCTTGTGTTATTTGGAAGGATAATTCAGTCGGAAGGACTCTGCATAGAATAGCTTGGTAGATGCATCGAGACTCATACTCTCACAGTAGTGAAGTCAGACTTTATCCTCCAGGGCCAATAAGTATCAGTTAAAAAGTCACTTGTGAGTTAAGGATACAGAAACGTGGTGACTATCTTTTGTCTCAAATAACCACTTACTATTAGAAGCTGTCTCCCATGATTACAAAAAAATATTGTGCCCATTACCGTTGAATATTTTTAATTCATCCGTAGTTGAGGAGGACAGCGTTGCGTCAGTTATCCAGCTACGCTGGAGAATTAAAACGATATTTTCGAAAAAGATTTAAACATTGGAACTCTTCTTGACAAACTCAATCCAAATGACATTTATGTTGATCAACTGTCAAGTTGTCAGAAAATTCGATGGCTAATTTGTTTTGAAACATGTAGAACAATATTTATTTGCTCACGGTATCAGGAAGGTATTTGAAACATATGTGTCAATACGTTATTGCACATTGAAAATTTTGAGTTTACGATGATGCGATGCAGAGGTAGTTATACATAATGATGAGAATGCAGCCATTAACGAGAGCAACACAATAACTTAAGGATAGTGTAATTGACGGACTTGGTTAACAAACCATTATGGACGGCGCACCGCTGGCCGTTATCGCTGAGGGTGTCAAGCATACGACAATTCCTTTATAACTGTTAACTTTTCATTCGCATACAAACGGATAAAATGTAATTTAAGAGGAACGTCGAGCGCTCACCACCACCACAGATACTTCGCTGCTTACAGACCGAGCTTGCACGGAATTCAATATCATTTGCAAANGAGCGCTCACCACCACCACAGATACTTCGCTGCTTACAGACCGAGCTTGCACGGAATTCAATATCATTTGCAATTTCGAACATCAAATTATTGGATAATTTCACGTGACTTTCTTTCAATTTATAACATGTTAGTACATCTTCGAATACTCAGTAAAATACTTACACAATAGTTTACAGTGAANGAGCGCTCACCACCACCACAGATACTTCGCTGCTTACAGACCGAGCTTGCACGGAATTCAATATCATTTGCAAATTCGAACATCAAATTATTGGATAATTTCACGTGATTTTCTTTCAATTTATAACATGTTAGTACATCTTCGAATACTCAGTAAAATACTTACACAATAGTTTACAGTGAAAATTAATTTTTTCGAATACTTAAGTACTTAGTCTTCAATTTCCCGACAGTAGGTTCTAGCGATTTCAAAAAAGTCTCATATTTTGGATTCCTGGTATAGAAATAAATATTCAAAGAAGGAGATCATTTCGATAGGTAATAAACACACTAGCATTGTGTACTTGAATACAAAATATTATTTGTCATATTTTGTAATCAATTCTTTAATTACAATTGTCGAAATGTTGCAGCTTCTCTCTATACATAATACGTATACCTGTATGCTCAATTACTAACATTGTGTTAAATTAATTTGCTATATTTCAAAAACTATAGCTTGTGGCGTGGAAAGTTCTGTGGTCCGTTTTCCTTGGATGGCTTCACTAGTAGATCGGAACAGAGTTTCGTTCTGCGGCGGCGTTCTTATCAATCCTAAAGAAATTCTAACATCAGCCAGATGCGTTGTAGGAAAATCGCCACTAGACATCAAGCTCATTTTAGGTGCCGACGACCTACGCACAGCTAGTGAACGGAATCAATTTAAAATCAAAGAAATTATTTCTCACAACGACTACAGAAAAATTGTCAAAAACGGCACAACTACTTATGGAAATGATGTCGCACTTGTGATTATTGATGGGAAAACATCCTCTCTAGAATATAGATCCCCAATTTGTTTATCAAAATCAAACCACAATGAGTTAGCTGATGAAGTCACGGTTCTTGGTTGGGGACAACTCTCAGCTGACGAAGCAGACATGGCACAATCACTCCAAATACTCGATAGAGTATCAGAACCAATCGATAAATGTAGTGCAACTTGGAAGAGAGCTTTTACAAATGAAGCAACCATTTGCATGGGAATACCTGGTCACAATATTTGTGCAGGAGATTATGGTGGTAAGCTACTATAAGTTGCTAGTCGTTAATAATAAGTTGTAAGATATTATGTTATCTCAAACGTAAACTTCNGTGGTAAGCTACTATAAGTTGCTAGTCGTTAATAATAAGTTGTAAGATATTATGTTATCTCAAACGTAAACTTGTTAACCTAGTAAGTGTGGTCGAAGTTTTTATTCTGTAGTTGCAATAGTTGGCTAATATCATAAATGATCGTATTACTAACTGTAGGATCAATGATTTTTTTAATGATATATTTATGTTTTGTTAACACAAAATTTATTTNGATCGTATTACTAACTGTAGGATCAATGATTTTTTTAATGATATATTTATGTTTTGTTAACACAAAATTTATTTTTATTAAACAGGACCATTACAAGTTAGAGACAAAGATGGACGCTGGGAGTTAATAGGAATTGCGAGTACGTCTGGCCCTACTTGCGGAGATGAGTATCAAGGTGTTTATTCAAAATTTGAATTCTACAGAACCTGGCTAAAATCGAAAAGTCAGGGATATTCTCGTTGTTACCAATAATGAAAATCGTTTAAAATGTTTATTTTATTACATGTAAATGATTACAACCCACCCTTAGTCACATTTATGATTTCAAAAACTTTTTACTTTAAACAATTTACAACTCTTGAAAATTGGTTCTACATATTAAAGATTGGTATTGTTTATCCAGAAAATTGTACAACAAATTATTCGATAAATGAATCGAGTGTTATTTATTTGAAATATGGATATCATATTTATGTCTCGTTGAAGTCATGTAGATCTACATTCTCCAACAAGAAATATTAGCACTTAAGAAAGAGACATTTGGCCCAATGCCCATCATGATTATGAATTACAGGTTGCAGTTTTTGCACAGAGTTAGGGGTAACGTCAGACTTGACGTGTGCGATACAATTTGTCAAGTTGAATGACTTTTCAAGTCTCTAAAAATACTACAACAAGCAGAGCGAGATTACCATGGTACCGCCATCTTAATTCAAATTGATCTTGCAGCAGTTCTCTTTAAAGCATACTTATAGTCCCGTATGGGGGTGTCTAAGTATATTAACATTTTTGTATCTAAAATGATTCTTGTGACACCTAAATAAATTACATTCAATTCAATTCAATAAATTGTGAATATTAACATATGAATTTTTGTGTTTTCTACACATGATTTAGTCAGGTGGTGTCATCCTATACGTATAGTACCTGAGTTGAAAAATTTGTATGACGAAATTATCCTAGTCGGATTTATTGCACATGGTATTATGANATTGTGAATATTAACATATGAATTTTTGTGTTTTCTACACATGATTTAGTCAGGTGGTGTCATCCTATACGTATAATACCTGAGTTGAAAAATTTGTATGACGAAATTATCCTAGTCGGATTTATTGCACATGGTATTATTGACTATAACAAATATATTTTGACAATTGCTACACAATATTGCCACTTCATTACTCTTAACAACGTTTTGTTAACTACTATTGTACTAGAACAACAAAGCACCGCCATTCTTCGATTTAAAAATGTCAATATAACTATGCATCAATTGAATACACAGTGGACCTCGCCAATTATGACCCCGGGTGTAATTGAACCACGGTTATAATGAACCTGAACCGCGATCCCTGCCTAGAGATAGGCAATTTAATGTTGAAAACCTCGGTCATAATGAACTCGGTTAAACTGAACACTCGGGTGTAATGAATCATATCTTACGGTCTAACCCTTCATTTCACCATTGTGAGAGATGTACGAAATCCTATTTTGTTGAAAAAATCAGGCCAATTTAGTAAAATGCGTAGTGAACGAATGAGAAATTGAAGTTTTGAATCACTGCACCAACGCTTTTTCTATTATTCCGTGGCGCAGTGAACAAAATAAGGCAATTGTCAAATTTTAATTATCTATTATTCTTTATCCACTATCACAGCAACTCTAAATCGTGAATAAATACTAGGATTGCAGAATTCTGAAGACATTCCACACATTCTTATCTATGTTTTTATGTTCAAGTAAATTCTGCTTATTTGATTGTGAGGTAGCAGACTTTACAAAAAGAAAATAATTTAACTAAGAAAAGTCAAAAACGTCGGATGTTATGAACATAGCTTTAAATTTAATATNAATACTAGGATTGCAGAATTCTGAAGACATTCCACACATTCTTATCTATGTTTTTATGTTCAAGTAAATTCTGTTTATTTAATTGTGAGGTAGCAGACTCTACAAAAAGAAAATAATTTAACTAAGAAAAGTCAAAAACGTCGGATGTTATGAACATAGCTTTAAATTTAATATNTACAAAAAGAAAATAATTTAACTAAGAAAAGTCAAAAACGTCGGATGTTATGAACATAGCTTTAAATTTAATATTTGTTCATTATTCGACTATAATAAGCATCGGGTGTTGTGGAACGAATTTCCTGGCCCCCGCACCATTTGTTATAGCCGAGTTCCACTGTACAATTGTTATTGATAACCTTCAAATCAAATTTATCAAAGGTGTAGCAGACTAAGTATCAGTGATCCGAACTAAATATCAGTGCATGTTAGCAGATAAAAATGTACTCCGTAATAAAACTTGGTTTGCTGATCGGAGTTATCTTATTCATTAGAGGTATATATCAATTTGTAAAATTAATTTTTATAACAAAAATGAAGAAATAGTAATTTCTACTGTGATTTGTTTTTAATAGGGGAAAGGGCTTCGCCAATTTCAAAACAATGTGGTAAAACTTTTTATCATTACTAAAACTTATTGGATGAATTTCAAAATTTTCAAAATAATCAGAAACATGTAGGGATAGTCCAAAAGATTGTGTAATTTTTTATTAGAATAGTCTGGCCCAACTTCACACTGCCAATATTACCAATATCTGTATAGCTAAATAAAATAGTGTTCGTCCGTTTACTCCAGAAATCCATGTAATGTACGTACTCATGTATACCGCTCAGAATTCTCCGGACAAATGTATGACCGTAGCACATACTTGACCTACTCGCCACAACCATTTTCTTGAGAATCGATACGGAAAATAACTACTAAAATAGAAGCTAGTAGTAATATATTGCACCTTAACTATGATAAGATTGTGTTACATTTCCAATGGAACTCAAGTAATATCAGGAATCTTGTAAAACATGCGAGTATAGGAAATTACCGAATCNTGTTACATTTCCAATGGAACTCAAGTAATATCAGGAATCTTGTAAAACATGCGAGTATAGGAAATTACCGAATCATACATACATAATAGATAGCATGCAGCTGTGGCAAACTGAACATTTTACTTTAAAGGAATTAAGAAGGTATTAGGTTGTATGACTATTTGAATTCCGGATTCTCAAATTTGTGTTAATCAGAGTTGTTCTGACCATCATGACACTTGAAGCATTAAACTTAAGTGAATAAAACAAAATTAGAATCNGTTACATTTCCAATGGAACTCAAGTAATATCAGGAATCTTGTAAAACATGCGAGTATAGGAAATTACCGAATCCTACATACAAAATAGGTAGCATGCAGCTGTGGCAAACTGAATATTTTACTTTAAAGGAATTAATAGAAGGTATTAGGTTGTATGACTATTTGAATTCCGGATTCTCAAATTTCTGTTAATCAGAGTTGTTCTGACCATCATGACACTTGAAGCATTAAACTTAAGTGAATAAAACAAAATTAGAATCNTGTTAATCAGAGTTGTTCTGACCATCATGACACTTGAAGCATTAAACTTAAGTGAATAAAACAAAATTAGAATCCCTTTACAATTGTTTCTTCGGCGTCATAGAATGCAGTGGACCTTGATGGTGGACACTGGAAACTTTGTCATATTAANTTTACAATTGTTTCTTCGGCGTCATAGAATGCAGTGGACCTTGATGGTGGACACTGGAAACTTTGTCATATTAAATAGGATTCGGTCTGCAAAGTTCTGTATCACCTAGATACGTAGATGCAACGAGACCTGTACTGTCACGGTAGCCAAGCCATGCTCTAATCCGCAGAGACAATAAATATGAGTTAACAAATCACCTATAATATAAAGAAACTCATTGGTCCGTTGCAGGACTGACAACCTTTTGTCTCACAATAACCAATCACTATCGTACACTAATATACCAAGAGAAAAATGAGTTGTTATATTTTACTCTTTCTGGTTATTTATTTATTTATCGGTGGTTAACGGGTACATAGCAGCGGGGATTGTCCGGCTAGAGCTTGAGAATTAAAGTGAAATTTCCAAAAACGGTTAAACATGAGACCTCGACTCAACTCAGATGACCTATTACTTTTGTCCGACTCTCTCACTGATGCACAATTTCTGCAGTTTACCCGAGCGTTAATTTCCATGTATGAAACGCTGAGTTTCCTGAAACCGTAAAGACCAATAGTTTTTTCACATTGTGGAAAAGCAGTTGAAATATATGTGAATATGTTATTGGAGAGTTACAAATTTTATTGACTTCTAAATGTATCATACTTTGCACTCCTCATACAGGAATAAGGAATCAAACGATGAAATAATTTTGTTAAACTTTAAATACACTTACCGCTGTGAACTTGAATCCAAAATATTACGTGCCATATTTTGTAATCAATTCACTATTTGCAACGGTTGAAATGTTGCAGATTCTCTCAATACAGAATGCATATAATAAATGTTCTATTGATTACATTTTGTTAACATAATGAGCCTTATTTTAAAATTATAGCTTGTGGCACGTCAAGTTATCGGGTTTCATTTCCATGGATGGCTTCACTATTAGATAAAAAAAGACGTTCATTCTGCGACGGTGTTGTTATCAATACTAAAGAAATTCTAACATCAGCTAGCTGTGTTGCAGACATTAAGTCGTTAATGGACTTCAGGCTCATTTTAGGTGTCGAAAGTTTACGTAAATATTTTTCTCAGAATCAAGCTTTTGTCAAAGAGATTATACTTCATGAGGACTATAAAAAAATTGTCAAAAACGACACAACTACTTATGAAAATGATGTCGTACTTCTGATTATTGTTACGAACACATCTTATGTTGAATCTATTAAGCCCATTTGTTTGTCAAAATCAATCCACAATGAGTCAGAAGATAGTGTCACGGTCCTTGATTGGGGAAAACCTGCAGTTGATGGAGAATACACGACACAAATAGTCCAAATGCACGATGGAGTTCCAGAACCAATCGTTGAATGTAGTACGACTTGGAAACGAGATTTTTCAAATGAAGAAACCATCTGCATGGGAAACAGTAGTGAACATATTTGTGCAGGACATTATGGTAGTAAGCTATTATACGCAACATTGTTGAGTAAATAAATATAACTTTATGATGAGACATATATGTTATGCCAAACAGAGTCAAGTGGGGTACAAATTTTTATTATACAGTCCCAATAATGCGTTAGTAAAATCCAGAAGAGTATTCCTAAGTGTAGGATTCATGAACATTTTAATAATAAAAATCTTTGCTAATACAAAATTTATTCGTATTAATCAGGACCATTACAAGTTAAAAACAAAGATGGACGATGGGAGTTAGTGGGAATTGCAAGTACCTCTGGCCCCACTTGCGGAGATAATTAGCCAAGTATTTATTCAAGATTTGAATTCTACAGAACCTGGCTAAAATCGAAAAGTCAGGAATATTCTCGTTGCTATGAATAATGAAAATAGTTTATTGAATACCACCAACGAAGCATCATTGGTTATATTGCTGAATTAAAAAAAAATTTGTCAAAATAATTTACTTCTTCTAATTATTTTTAGAAATTGGTTCTACTGTAATTATTGGTTTTGTTTAATTAGAAAATTGTTCAAGTATTTATTCGATGAATGAATCAAGTTTATTTTATTTAAATATGAATGTCATATTTAAGTTTCATGGGAGTCATGTAGGTTTGTATTATTCTTTAAATTAAATTCTGCCCAAAATATTTCATATTAAAATTTAAATACAATCTTGAGTTAAGTACCAGTTGACTGGGACTTACTAATTATGAATATCTCATATGCAGCATATTATTTCCATTTCCATCACGATTTCAATACTATCATTTCGGAATCAATTGTTTTTAAATTTGCTCTATTTGTCAAGAAAGTTTCTTGACATGATGTTACTCATGAAAATATCTGAGTGCTATCCGAATTTACTCTATTTTTAAATTATTATTTTTCTCCTCATGTTACATCTTCTTCAACTATTCATGTGCCCTTAGATGATTATCTATATACAGGTTCATTGATCTTTTCTGCACCATAAAAAGCAAGATGTAAGATGACCTCCTGTTTGTTTGCCGAACTTTAATTCTTGGAATCCCATTGGACATCCAAGGAACTGACCTATACGAACAAGTTAATTGATTAAACCTACTCGCCTTATGCCTTTGACATGGTTCACTTATCCTAATTTTTCTTCAGGAAGGAGAAAATTCGATGTAAAATGATTTGGAATAGGGTTAGAACAGATACGGAATATAAAGAAATGAAGGATAATTTGAACAAACAATTACTTGGAAGGATTTTGTCTCCGACAGATTTGAACAATTTATAAGACTAGGTTTGATGTGGCATCGGATAGCGTGACGTTAGTTATTCTTTCTTCCGTTCCATTCAATTAAAAGCCAAGCTAAAATATTCTCTCATTTCACGCCTCTCTGTCTAGTTCTATTGTTAGCAGAAACATAAAGTGAGAGGAGGTATGGTGAAAGAGTGGAGAAAGAGGGTGCAAGTGTAGGTAAGACACTGTAAAACAGGAAGTGTAAAAATGCTAAATCGCTCAGGAAATTTGAATTACAAGCTGGGATGCGAAAACGGGTCACGAAAGAAATTTTACGAAACGGGTCAAAAAATAAATTTTTCTCATGTTAAGTATTTAACTAAAAAAAATTATTTAAAACATCTTTTTATACTGTAGCTATCGGATAAAGTTATTGGTTGTACAGGCAAAGAAGTAATGATTAACTCTTTAATGAATAACTCTGGAAACAGGTGCATGAGTGAATTTAAAACGCAACAATTAGTATGGGGCAAGCCGGTTACAACATGGAACGTGAAAACTATTTTCAATGAAAAAAATTTTTTTTTTCGCAAGAAACGTGTTTACCATAATAATGGCGTTTGTGAGATTTCTAACTTGACAAGAAAAAAGTATAACTTTTTTATACAATATTTGTAAACATGTCAGAAAAGTNTTTTTTTTTTCGCAAGAAACGTGTTTACCATAATAATGGAGTTTGTGAGATTTCTAACTTGACAAGAAAAAAGTATAACTTTTTTATACAATATTTGTAAACATGTCAGAAAAGTGATTGATTTTGTTAACACAAATCGGATACATAGTGAGTTAGCACTTTCTCAATCATACATCTGTCTCTGAGAGTCAGTTCTACTTGTTTGGTTCTTTACTCAGAATAGCAAATAAAAATTTTACGACAACCTATTTTGCCATTTTTGGACAACCTTTATATCAAAATGTCGCCATGGTTAGAATAAATTTCAGTAGGGTAATGAAACTCAACGTTATTATTTTTTTTTACTTTTCTTTTTCATTTTTTGACGGCTTCTACAATATTNTATTTGCCATTTTTGGACAACCTTTATATCAAAATGTCGCCATGTTTAGAATAAATTTTAGTAGGGTAATGAAACTCAACGTTATTATTTTTTTTTACTTTTCTTTTTCATTTTTTGACGGCTTCTACAATATTTGGATGAAGTTCATATAAATTATTTTTGGGAGCTAAATCTAAGCTCTACTTCACCTAATTGGTGGTGTAGTAATATTGATCTGATAAAACATTGTTATTTTAATTTTAGCAAATTATGCGACTTTCTACTTCTTAATTACGAGTCTTAAACTGTGTTTTACTTCGAATTGACCAAATGTGTATCTACACCAACCAACGACCTCTATCAATTAGAATGTATTGTCATTATTTTATCTGTTTTATCGACTTGGTTTACATGTTTTCAGTTGTTTCACGTGTGATAAAGAAAACAAGTTTTACCGCAGAATCAATGTAAACAGTTTCTTTGCATAAGCTTTCCGTTCTCCTAGAGTTTGGGTTAAAGCCAGAACTTGTTCTATGTACTTCTCGAAAAAAACGAAAAAGCAAAACTTTTAAATTTAGTTTATGTTACGCTGGTAGAAATTGGATAAGAATGCTTTTAGAACACAATAAAAAAATTGTTCGAATTACGATCAAATAACGAGCACAGAAGGCATATATATTTTATATAATGGAGTACACAACAAAAACGCTACGATTTTGATTCAAAGAGCATAAACCGGGCGGAAAGAGCGACATTACACGCAGCGTCGGCCTAATATTGACAAAGTTTTATTTATTTCTCTGAGGTAACTTTATTTTAAAATAACTTTTCCATTTCGCCCTAATTTTTAGTGACTAGGTCTTATATAAACCTCATTAGTTGTGATTCTTGGGCTCAGAATCACGATTCCGTTACTCCAAATTTAATATGTTGACTGTCAATAGTATAAAGATTGCAATATATTTTCCAAAATATTGAATAAATGTATCACCATCGCTCAGAAGCACATGACCATTTCAAGAATTGATATTTTCCCCTCAATTTCCCACTGCATGGTTCGTAGCTACCGAGGGTGAATAATTAGACACTTTAGTACACACGAAAACTTAGTAATATATTAATTATTTAGGTTTAATTATCATTCTTGTATTTTTACAAAAAGTCTTTTCCTGATTCCTTTTCGTTTTTCATTAAACTGAAAATAAAAAGGGAAGGAAAGAAAACGGAATGACTTTGTTTTGAAAAATATGAAAACGGAAAAAGCTGACACAATATTTTTGAACTTATTTTCCCTTCTAAAATAGCATTTTAATAAGGTGTAATCCCTGCGTAACAATCAACCTGAACAATATGTTCTTTCCTTGACCAAAGTAACCAATACGCTTAGAAAATAAGAGTATTCTGCATGCTTGAAGCTTACTAGATAAGCCATGAGGAAGTGTAGCTAAGTTGGTATAAATTGATCATTAGTAAAATATGTAAAGCTCAATAAAATATATAATCACATTGTGTTGTCACACAAATTTAATCAAAAAGAACTAGCTGAGATTTTTCCTTATTTCAAGTGACTTTTTTTAGATGATTTTGTGAAACTTTGTCATGGTGAATGAGAAAATTTTAACGTTTCAAGTGGCTATAAATTTTTTTTTTTCAAAAATATAGCTGGCATTGGTCACTAGATTAATAAAACTTAACTAATTCACTTCAATTTTTTTTCGTAAGCAAGAAGTTCAAAGAGTGCTTAAGAATTCAAAAATTTATCGAGGATATTGGTCTTTTTCGAAGTAGATTTCAAATATATGACCGTTTCAAGGTTGGTTAGAAAAAAACCCTTTAGAGAGGTTAAGCCATAATCTTGTTGATTTTTGAAATCTTCGATTTAAACAAAAGATAACAAACTAAAGAAAGTGTAAACAATTTTCTATTCTAAAAAATGAAACTAGAAAACTTATCTTACTAATCTTAAGTTGGTGAAAATCCACTTTGGAATAGTGGTAGGGAGGATTATTTTTGCAGTTAAATCTAAAAGTGAATCTAGGACAAATATGTCATGATCACGAATATGATATTCAATTTTACTACTCGAATGGAATTTTGCAAACAAAATTGCAAACTTTATTGACACATTATTATTACGCTGTTGGATTAACTTATAGCCAAGAAAGAGCTACTTTGAGCACGTGCTGTTTGCTAGAGAAAGCCCTCGGCTATAATTATGTCCACAATTTTTTTACTAGAAAAAATTTTTCAGTCCAAATGATATCTACTTACATCTGAAAGAGAATTCAAAAGTAGGAAAGGTACACAAAATTAGGTTTCCAACACCAAAGGGCCAAAGGATATGATTTATTGAAAATTAAAATTTTCGAACATCGCCTGATCCCTTATTGTAGTATTTCAAAAATATGTTCAAAAACACCTATTTTTAAATAAATCATAACTTTTGATCTTTTGACCCAAGTGACTTTTAGTTATAAAAATCTGCCTCTCTACTATTGCATGCTGATTTTTATAAAAATATCATTTGAATAGAAAATTTTTTAATTAGTATAGAAAAAGCAGGACGTAATTTTAGGTGAGTACTTTCTCCAGCAAACAGAACGGGCAAAAATAGTTTCTAGGTCGGCTATGATTGTGTCTCGCACTGTTTGTACGACTCTACAGTGCAACTACAAAAAGCATAGGCATTTGAAGAGACTTTTGGCCTATGTCTAGTGATTGCAATTTACGGGAAAATTACCCTAGCAACGGGAAACGAGAAATTCCCGAATTTCGGGAGATTCTCGGGTTTCTCGAAACGAGAAAAAAAAACAAAGGTAACCATGCAAAAATTAATAATTATTCAGAACTTTTAATTATTAACTTTTTGATTTCTTCTTACTTTAACTGTGAAAGTAGAAAAAAAAAAATTTTTTTTACAATAAAAGAAAAGAAAATGGTACAAAATGAGTGGAGTACAGTACGATTATCATTAATCTATCATCGAGAAAAGACTTTTGACCCATGCACTTTTGCTGGAGAAAGCAGGTTAGTTTTTTTTNATTATTCAGAACTTTTAATTATTAACTTTTTGATTTCTTCTTACTTTAACTGTGAAAGTAGAAGAAAAAAAAAATTTTTTTTACAATAAAAGAAAAGAAAATGGTACAAAATGAGTGGAGTACAGTACGACTATCATTAATCTATCATCGAGAAAAGACTTTTGACCCATGCACTTTTGCTGGAGAAAGCAGGTTAGTTTTTTTTTCGCAGAGAAAGCAGTTGATTAAAAAATTTTCTGAGGTAACACTTTTCAGTTTCAGAAAGATCATTGAAAAGTAGGATACGAAGTTGAAAATATCAAATCTCTATTATCAATGTATCATAAGTAATGATTTTTTTTTAATTAAAATTCTTGGACATTCTTTTCAAACGCCCATCTCCTAGTACTACGTCTCAAAAAATATCCAAGAATTTCAATTTTCAAAAAATCATAACTTATGATACATTGGTAATAGAGACTTGATATTTTCAACTTCGTATCCTACGTTTCAATGATCTTTCTGAAACTGAAAAGTGTTGCCTCAGAAAATTTTTTAATCAACTGCTTTCTCTGCGAAAAAAAAACTAACCTGCTTTCTCCATCAAAAGTGCATGGGTCAAAAGTCTCTTCTCTATGATAGATTAATGGTAGTCGTACTGTATATCACAACAAACAATAAGAAATAACTGAAGATGAATGACGAGGGTGTCAAGTTAAATGAATTATTCAAATTAATTAGTTATTATTATTATTAGTGTTTGAAAGTAAAATTTACCTTTCCTTGGATATAATTCGTAGCTTGCAAACTTTCTGCTTCTGTGATCTCTACAAGGTGTCTGAAAAGTCAATGGAGCATGGAGAAAGCATTGCTTGGAAAATACATGAGAAAAATACGCGTCATGTTGTTTTCTCAAATCAATCCTCTTTGCTCCATGCTCCATTGACTTTTCAGACACCCTGTATTTAACGCTAATGAAATCAAAATTGATTTAGGAATAATTAAAAATTTAGATAATAATTTTAGGCAACAGATGATAACATTGTAAGACAAAAAAATTTTATTTTTATTTTTAAAGTATTTCAGTGTACTTTGTGAAATACAAAATAGAATGTATTATGTAAATGTTCATGTCATGCCTTCACATGTACTTTAATTGAAGGTATGTTTCGAATTCGATTATATGACATTTCACAGGGTATTAACTCTGTTTATGTACTCATTTGNATGTAAATGTTCATGTCATGCCTTCACATGTACTTTAATTGAAGGTATTTTTCGAATACGATTATATGACATTTCACAGGGTATTAACTCTGTTTATGTACTCATTTGATTTGCGCCAAAAATTTTGAAATTNCGATTATATGACATTTCACAGGGTATTAACTCTGTTTATGTACTCATTTGATTTGCGCCAAAAATTTTGAAATTTGTACCAAATTGTTTAAAATCTGCGCCAAATTAAAAAAAAATGGAGCTATTATTACGTAAAGTAGATGAATTACTTACATTCGCAGAACATGGCAATTTGGAATGAAGAATAGATGTAAGAATTTTCAAATCGGTGACCAATTGGAACTTAATAGTAGCAACTTAAAAGCGCTCCTGCACCCGCACCATCCATTTCAATTGATATTGGTACAAAGTACACTTTTAGTTTTACAATTTGTTAACACTATATGTAGAGTGTATATAGTGTTAACACTATATGTTTATATCAAAATACTAATTTTAAAATTAATTTTTCTACCTATTCTAGTCTAGATTTAAAAAAATTATTTATTTATATCCCGAACGGGAATTCTCGTGGTTACCTCGGGAAACCATATCCCGAATTTCTCGAAATTTCCCGTTTAGTTTTTCGGGATATGCAATCTCTACCTATGTCATTTGCTGGGGAAAGCAATGCCTATGTAATTGATGCTCAACAGCAATTTGACTGGAATTTTTTTCAGGGAAACTATTAGCAGTTTCAGAAAGACCATCCAAAAGTAGTGGAATACGGTAAAAAAATCAAGACTCTACGATCACTAAAACAAAAGTTATGATTTTTTGAAAATTGAAATTATTAGATGTTATTTTGAGACAATATAATTAAGATGGGCGTTTCAAAAGAACATCTAAAAATTTCAATTTTCAAAAAATCATAACTTTTGATACATTGATAGTAGTGACTTGATTTTTTAACTTCGTATCTTAGTTTTCAATTGTCTTTCTGAAACTGTATAGTGTTTCCCCAGAAAAAAATTATACTAACAACTTTCTCTACCAAAAAAAACCTAATCTCTTCTCTCCAGCAAAGAGCATGGGCCAAAAATATCTTCCCATAGACTTTGATATTTGTAGGCACACTGTATTATCTCAATTTGGATTCATTACAAACATTACGTAAATGTACTATAGAAAAAAAATAATATAATTGTGACAATTGGTACTCAATATTGTCACTTCATTACTTTTAATTACGATCTATTAATTACTGCTATATTAAAAAATACCTCTTTTTGCCATCCTTTAATTAAAAACAGTTAATATAAAAATGTATCAATTGAATACAATTGTTATTGAGTACTTTCATATCAAATTATTCAAAGTATAGGAGACTATAAATATGAGTGATCTTAACTTAAGTATAATTTATCAGAAAGATGTACTCCGTAACAAATCTTATTTTTCTACTTGGAGTGCTCTCCACTCCAATTAGAGGTAAACAATTTTATGAAATTAATTTTACTAATAAAACTGTACAACTTGTAATTTTTACTCTGATTTATTTTTAATAGGAACAAAGGACTCAATAACTTCACCGAAATGTGGTAACAATTTTAAACATTTTAAATCTTATTGAATGAATTGGAAAATAAACTGCAACATATTGTTGGGATGATAGTTGAAACTATTGTCTATTTTTATATTGAATTAGTCAGGGCCCTAGTCACCTGCCAATAACAATAGACTCATAACCGGTAACTAATTAAAACAGTATTCGTCAGTCATTTTTTTTCAATGTGTTTCGGTTTTTTCACTTGGGAGAACGTCGTGACCTGGTCCCGTTAAAATTTCGTTCAATAAGATCCTTCTACCAATGAATCGACAGAGTTAAAAAGGATAAACTGAACTCTTGTCGGTGGACACTAGAACCCATGTGTTTTTGCAATTGAGAATTCAGTTGAAAGTATTCTTTATCATGCGACGAGTTTGTTGGTAAATGTTGGTATATGCGACGAGTATGGTACTCAAACGCCAACGCTTAAAAGCCAAGCCAGGCTCTAATACACAGTGGCAATAATTATATGTTGAAAAGTCACCTGAGACATAGGATACTCAAAGTAGTGTACAGAAATATACTGACTATACGTTTTTTCTCACAATAACTTTCTTTGGTTTCTTTCAAGCATGCCAGGAAATTTTTTAGTTATATTGCCCCTTTCATGTTTAATACTATTAACATTGAGTGCCCAGCATCATTATAGACACAGATACTGCGCTGATACAGACATTGCTTGTACGGGCTTGCTAGCCTTCAATAATGTTTGGAATTCCGAACGTCAAATTTTTGACATTTCCGCTCCATTTCCTTTCAATTTATTTAACTAAAATGTTTCTAAAATAATTGCAGTGAAAATTAACTTGTCAATTACTTAAATGCTTGGCTTCGAATTTTCCGAAAGAACGATCCAACGATTTCTAAAATTTTCTATATGCATTCCTCGTATAGAAACAAGAAACCAGACGACAAAATAATTTTGATAGACAAAAAACACACCAAGCACGGAGTGCTTGAATAAAAATTTATATTTATTATTCTTTGTAATTAGTTTGTTATTTGCAATGGTTGGAATGTTGCAGCTTCACTCTATACAAAATACATATATATGCATGTTCAATTTATAGCATTTTGCTAAAATAATGTCATATTTTAAAAACTTTAGATTGTGGCATGACAAGTTATCAGGTCCATTTTCCATGGATGGCTTCACTTATGGATGAGAACAGAGTTTCGTTCTGCGGCGGCATTCTTATCAATCGTAAAGAAGTTCTGACATCAGCAAGATGCGTTGCAGGGAAATCGTCACAAGACATTAAGCTAATTTTAGGTGTCCACGACTTACGTATGGCTGGTGAACAGAATCAATTTAAAATCAAAGAAATTATTTCTCACAACGACTACAGAAAAATTGTCGAAAACGGCACAACTACTTATGAAAATGATGTCGCACTTGTGATTATTGATGGGAAAACGTCCGCTCTTAGACATATATCCCCCATTTGTTTATCAAAATCAAGCCACAATGAGTTAACAGATAAAGTCAAGGTCCTTGGTTGGGGACAACTTTCAGCTGATGAAGCAAACATGGCACAAAGACTCCAAATGCTCGATAGAGTTCCAGAACCAATCGATGAATGTAGCGCAACATGGAAACGAACTTTTACAAATGAAACAACCATTTGCATGGGAAGTAGTGGTCAAAATATTTGTGGAGGAGATTATGGAGGTAAGTTATTATAAGTAGATATTCGTTAGTAATAACATGTGACATATTATGCAGTTTACGCAAACAATGTATCTGTATCACGCATTCTAGCTTTAAACGATAGGAATCTGTGATTCAGAGGATACATGTGACTGCGCTAACTGCATATTAGACAGATTTTCCAAAAATGAGTATGACGTTAACGTTAACAGATAACGGATGAGCTTACGTTTTATCCCCTTTAACGGATAAGCTCTGTTTACGTGGTATTTTCTATTTCGAAAGATGTAAAAAAATTTTACTCCGTGTTCACGTCAAATTTCGCATAAAAAGATATCTCAATTTCCTCTAAAAGTAATTTGTCGTGGTGCACTCGTTTACTTTAAAATATGAATTTCAAAATGGAAGTCTTCAACTTTTCCAAAAATTTGTCTTATTTTCGCAAATTAATTTTAACTTTAGCGGATATCACGATAAGATATCTGACCAAAATAAGAACCTATATGGTTAGTAATCAGTTTCATAATAATTTTATATAATCTAGACATTATAAAAATTATATTATTATATAATTTTTATATACACTATCATACAGTTGCAAAGGACATAGAACTTCTGAAATGTTATTTGCAACATAAGCCTTGGCAAATTCTGCCACCAAAACAGTACTACGTTGAAATGTTACCTTAACGTATAAGTGGAATTCACAAATTTGTGCACTTCGGATTATCAAGTTAACGTTGCATCCTTTATCCTATGTCATACTCACTTTTGTGTTACGCCAAGCATCGACAAACTAGTTTCGCTTAACAATTGAGGTCAAAACTTTTGTGTAATTTCAATAGTGGGGTATAGAATCCAAGATCGTATATTTCTAAGTGTAAGATAAATGAACTTTTTAATAATACTATATTTATGCATTGCTACATCAAAATTTATTTTTATTAAACAGGACCATTACAAGTTAGAAACAAAGTTGGACGCTGGGAGTTAATAGGAATCGCAAGTACGTCTGGCCCTACTTGCGGAGACAAGTATCAAGGTGTTTATTCAAGATTTGAATTCTACAGAACCTGGCTAAAATCGAAAAGTCAGGCATATTCTCGTTGTTACCAATTATGAAAATATGTTCAATATTCTAAATAATCTTCTTTTGGTTACATTTATGAATTAAAAAAAATTGTCTAAACAATTTGTAACTCAAAAGTTGGTTCAACAAATTTAAAAATTTAGCTTGTTTATTCAGCGAATTGCACAAGTATTCATTCGATAGATGAATCAATTTTAAGTATTTGAAATGTCAATGCTTTACTTATGTTTTCTTAAAGTCACGCAGGTTACAGCCCAACCAGGCATCTTAACACACAGGCAGAACCTTTTGGCCCCATACCCTTACCTAGAGAAACCAAGTACGGGAAACCCAATCAACTAGACTATCGTTTATAAAACCACATTTCTTATTGGATACTTTTGTTTTCGTTAGTTCTTCTTATGAAAGATTTAGTACTTATTTACTCGTCATAATTCCATCCCTACTAGACCACCACCCATTTATAAGACACCATTTTTCACAAAAGTTGAGAGAACGCATCTACATATAATAGTTGGTTTGTATGAGAAAGAAAAGAGTGCAAATCTGAATTGGAATTAGTTGAGAATGGAGCAATGTTCCACCTGAAAAGGATTCATTTGCGGATTTTCACACATTGTGAACTTGGATTCGCACATAGTAATAGTCACATTTAGATTTTGAAAAATACTACGTTGAAATAAAATGTTATTCAGAGTATAATTCAGAGATGAGAAAAATATATCCGATTTATTAAATTTAAATCCGAATAAGTGTTTTCAATTGTCAGAGATCAGTAAAAGAGAATTCAAAATCTCATTCAAAATAGTCATTAGTAATATATACCTTTGGGCTCAATGATGACTTTAGTCCGTGTGCATTTATCGCTTGATTTCTTGATTTACTTGTCCAAATTTTCTGTCTAAATTACAAGTTTTTGTAACAATTGCTCTAAGTCTTAAAATTAAACCCGATCTAAATCTTGGTTTAAATACGACTTTGAACCCTGTTCATACTGTGTGTTTACATCATCGGAACAATTACAATTTAATTAATTACTTCAATTACCATTACACAAACTTAATGGTAATGGCGAATCAATTTCTTTCCGCTTTCATTCTCATTACAATGAGTGGAAAACCTCTGGGGTATAGCAAAGGAATTTGAGCAATATTTTTATTTACTTTTCTTAAATAGTATGTTAATACAGTATCAGCTCTGGGTGACAGTCAATATTATCTATTTTTTTCTCGACCAAACTGACCAACACACTTAGAAAATGGAAGCATTCTGCATCCTAGCAGTTTAATAACTATTTTTTTTAAATGCATCCTATCAGTTTAATAACTATTTTTTTGAAATGATTAGTTGACTTTGGCTTTCGCCCTATCAAGAGGAAAGGGAAAGAAAATAAGAAATTCCGAGACAGCTTTATTAGCATTTTCTGCCGAGAAGATGTGTTTGCTTGACAGACATATTTACGGGGTCTAACACCAACCTCCTAAGAGGTAGATCTGAATCCTTCCCCATATTTATACTCCCATTGAACGGCTGAATGGAGGTGAGTTATTGACTATATCTTACTCTGCTAGGAAAAACTTATCGGCATCTTTGCATATCATGGCTTGGATCCAGACTCCTAATCACGAAGATAGTCTGTCTGGCTCCAGGCCTAGTCAAAGTGCTTAAGGACTGAAAAACCAACAGAAATAGCTTTTGTACCAGTGATAGATTTTTAATCTAGCTCAAGGAATGGCACCGATCCAAGACCAGTAAATATAGCACATTGCTTAACTTGAACGACAAAATTGGAATATGTGTCGTCGGACCACCCAAACCTGGTAGAGCTTATTAATTGCAGAAGTGCATAAGTGATTATTAACTATGCAGTTGGTAAATTTATCGTTAGTAAAAATGTGTAAAGGTGAATGAAACAATCATGTTCCGTTGTCACAAAATCAATCAAATAGGGCTATCTGAGATTTTTTTTTTATTTCAAAAAGGGCTTATTTTGATAATTTTATCATGTTTTGTAACGGTGGTGAGAAAAATATCTGTAACATGAGTCATTAAAAATATTTTTTTCAAAAATTTAGCTGACATTGTTTTGAAAAATGAATCAAAAAGTAGAGTAGCCGTCGTATTTCTACACTGGACCAAGGTTGTACTTATTTCACAGGAGAGTTTATAACTCATATTTATCGACCCTAGGGATTAGAGCTTCGCTTGGCTACTGTGAGATTACGAGTCTCCTCACATCTATACAGCTAGGCGATACAGAAATCCCACATTGTTCACTAGATTAATAAAGCCCAACTAATTCACTTTAATTTGTTATTCTTAAACAACAATTTCAAATTGTGCCTAAATATTGATGTTACTCGAGGATATTGGCCTTTTTGAAAGCAGGTCGCAAATATATTGACCGTTTACTATTTCCTAGGTTGTTATTTAGACAGTCTGTATGATTGTATTTCTTTTTCAGCAAACATTGCACTTATTTTTTGCTTAATATTTTATGTCTCATAAGTCCATCTTTCTCACATTTGTCTTTCTCGCATTAGTAAAAGAATATCATATTGTTCTTACGAAATTAAGAAAAACCAAAGATTGGTCCGTTTGATTGAATGCCGACAATTTGTGGCTATTGTTTTTTTAAGATCATCTGTATTTGTGTAATAAAGGATTTTAATAATCTAAGAAAGAAATTTTTTCAAGTCGATTACAAATTAAAAAATTTATAATCACTGGGAGTTGATAGAATTTGAAAATAGATATTTAATCTTATTTGCCCGGAGTCAAATTTCGCACCCTTTACACAAGTTTTGTATTTAACACCAATTTGTGCAAAAACTCTAGTCAATTGTGTTGCAGCTTGTTTGGTTTTCTGTATCATTAGATACACCAAACTCAATTCAATTCATTCTTGAAACATGACAGTGATGGATCACAATTATTTATACTCCATACAGATTTATTTATAAGACTAATTATTGTTGAGCAAGTAGAATTACCAGTTTGAGCTATTACACTTGATTTATGAATATGACATGCTCAATTACATAGCATAGTAGCAAGAATTACAAAAAAAAATTTGTGGAAGGTGGATGTAGAGAAGTTATCGCATTTTTCGTTCAATATGTATGGTTTAGCATAAACAAATTACTATTTTTCCAGAAGGTTTGATTATACATAGGGCATATGAGATGAGTTTTATTTTTAGCATTTAGCTACAAAGCTTGGCCTAGATTCATGTGCAAAATCTACTGGGAGTATCGATCGAAAGCTCATTTCCTGTCTCATTCACTTACCATGAGCTACTTTCGTCTGTTGCTCATTTTCTCCAGTTCTCATTCTCACCTGAAGCTCAATAGTAATGTACCTATTAAGGGATTTGGATAGAATTGAAACTGACTGTTTAGACCCTATCCTCATGTGAAAACAACTAAGGTAATCAAACATTTAAATTTAATTTAATTTTTAATGTTAATTTCATTTGTTAGCTTTTTATAGATAACAATTAACAGGAACAAAAAGAAAGTTTTTTGTTGTATGGAAACTAAACAAGACGCCTCCTAGTAGGCAAATATGTGAATCAAATTGAAGGGTTTAGACTCTTGCTTTGGTATCAATATTGCTTATAAATATACTTTAAAAATTGGTAAAAAATTTTTAAAGTTTTGTTTCATTGTCCATTATGAAATAGTATGTATGAAGCATTATTTAATGTTCGTGACAAGATTATTAAGAAATTACTACCCTAAATCCCGTGTATAGTATGAGTATTACACATAGATTTTAACACAAAGATGAAAGTAAAAAAGTACCAAACGGAATATCCACGGTAGCTTGTTATTTATTATAATTTATTCAAAATATTCTTTTGAAGTGAAACATTGTTTTAATTTGTGTCACCATTACCCTTCCATCCATCAAATTAGTTACCCACTTAATCATAAGCTCCTTTCATCGTTGTCAATCTCCTTTAAGCTAAATGAGCATAAAGTCGCAAAAGTGAATTTTGCATAGACAACGACGAATTTAACAAACGTGATTGATGCAAAAGACTTCTTGCGACAAGAATTTATACAAGCGTGGTGTGATTTTTAAATTATTATATCGCCCATAGCGATGACGCACGGATATCTCATCAAAACATATATATTGTAAAATGCTTGACTCCGTGATGGTGAAAGTTGTAAGACAAAACTAAAAGTTGAGAAATTTGGAAAATGACCCTGGGTATTTAACTCCACTTCACTCAACAGAATCTGCCGACCCTTCTGTTTGAATATCTGTTTTCCATAGTTTTCACTATTCATTTCTAGTTTCAAATCGCAATTGTTGCTTATGCTATGTGCATTAAAGCATAATTGAGTTTGCCGTCGAAACCAAATATGCCGTACGCCGGCTAGCCGCTAGATTTTTGCACCACGTGACTAGACTAATGAAATTTTCTCTCTGAGTGTATAATTTACGGTGGGAAAATTAATCTTGTTTTTTCATTAATTACTATTTAGATAACCAAAATTTCATCAAAGTCTCAGGCGAGAATATTTGAATGTAAAGAAATATTTGGTATCTTTTATATTGTCAATTAAGTTTCATGGTTAGTAGGTGGTTTATTGCTGCAAATATATCTTTAATTAGATAAATTGGACTAGACATTTTGAACATTGCCATTCCCAAACCATGAGTAGCTTGCACATTGGAGTGATCTTAAAAGAACATACCTTAACATCTAATCCAAAGTAACTCTCAATTTTTGAAGTATTAATTTTTTCAAAATTTCTCAAAGCAAATTTGTTCTACCCTAAAACTTTGCTTAAAAATAGGAAAGAGCAAATTCAGTTCTACTCGTTCACATTCACCATAGCGATCATGCATCAAATGGGTGGCATACTGAGTGCAAGCACTTGCTATCTCCGTTTAGTTTTTCAGGAATGTTGGGAGTTTGGCGTCAGTGGTGGCAAATGCTAACATCTCATTACAGCTCCCATTTACTGGCAAACTGGTACATGTTTCTGCACATAAGAATCTAAATGATTCAAAAAAGGGTCAGCCTATTAGTCAGTTCCTTTTATGTTTAGATTCTTATGGGCTGTAAAAATTGAGTTCCCTTTGGTTAAATTCAACTTTATAATTTTTATTTGTAATTTTATTTATTATGTGTTGCAAACACATTATAGATCTGTTGTCCGACCGTCCGTCCGTCAATACTCTAAATCAAAAAGTAATTGACGGATCGAGATGCGGTTTTCACTAATCGATAGAACTAAGAACGCACAAGTTCGAAGATGAGCCATATCCGTCAACTCTGACCTAGTTTTTATATTTTTCTCCCGAAACTCAATTTTTGCCGTTTGGGAATTACCATGTTAAATAATAACTCGAATATTTCGATAACCAATGGATGGATCGATATGGGGGTTTCACGACAGGGTAGCCCATGTCTCAAACCCCACCCCGCGCATCCTAATATCTTAACAACTTAGCATTACCATACTCCGGAAATTATTCACTCCCGGGGGTTACCCGACCCCAAGCATTACCCAACCCCGGGCATTTCCCGACGCCGGGCATTACCCCATCTCGGGCATTACTCGACCCCGGGCATTACCCGACTCCAGGTATTAACCGACCCCGACACTACCATATCTCCGGTATTACCACGGCCTCCCTACCGTTCACATTCCTCTTTACGTTTTAGCACTGCAACACATGATTACTCCGTTTACAACGGTATATTTATATTAATAATTTTCATTTTAGTGGCTACCAAGGTTCTTGAGTTCTTTACCTTGGAGGTAATTATGGAAGGTTACTATATGTACACCAATACATAAATACAGTATCAAAAGTGTAAGCATACTAAACCTCAGTTGTATACAAATAAGGAATTATTGTTCATTATTTAGTGCACTAGTTTTCGATAAAATTGTAAAAAAAAATTTAATTTCATTGCCCAGGGAATGTTCATTTCATTTCACTTGAAATTCGATTTATTTAACTTTATTGTCATCTTCAACAATCTAATACCCATTTTATTTGTTCGGATTATCCCAATCTAATAATAATTACCAAAAACTCCTAAAAGATAGTAAGAATAATAAATATGTAAGCAATGAGTTCAAATTTTAAGTATCAACATTTAGGTAATCTGACTATATTGAAAAACTTTTCTTTGAAGTTGTCAATCGATAGAGATTCAAAGCCACAGATTTTTAGAGGGCTTTCCATTCCTTTGCAACCCTAACCACAGTGATTTCCGAAGTGTCTCACTGTGTACTTCCCATAAAGGTAGTAGTGACAGAGTCTCGAATTTCTGCTGTTCGTTGGGAATGTAAAAAATAGGTCGACAGTACTATTTCATTTATTTGTTCTTGTAACCAAGATTTCAAATTATTTTCTAGTTTGCAAATTTGCTCTCTCTACTCTATGTGGTCATAGCCTTAATTCATTTGATACTACTTCCGTTGTGTTATTTTTATCACAAATCTATTTATCATAACACTAATTTAAACTCAATCTACATGTGAAAGTGCAAAGTAATGAATTCGTAAGTTCTATTTATCAGTCGGTACGTAGTATATATAGTGATTTGATTATAGGATGAGAGGAGAAGAAAATAGGATACTATGCATGAAATCGTATTACTTAGAATTTGAGGGTAAATGTTTTGGAGAAAGAAAGTGAATCGATTATTTTTAAATCTTAACCTAAGGATGAAAACTAATAATAAATTAATACTAAGAATGATTCGACTTGCTTAGCCTAAGATCTTCTCAACCTTCTCTTTAGGAAAATATAAGAAAAGCTTAAAGCTTAAGTCTAGGAATTCGACCACTTAAATTTTAAGGAGAGCTTAGTGCCTTAATTACGTCATGCAATTTCTTTCACAAGATTTGATTAAATTTTTGGGTGATTGTGAGTGAGTACAGGTTTAGCGGAGCTGCATTTTCTCTTAAAATTATAGTTTCTATAATGCACCAGTTTTGAGATTAGTTACCATTACATTAGCATTATGCATTCTGCATTCTGCATTCTGCATTCTGCATTATGCATTATTATAATTCAAAATGCACCCGTGTTCAGAAGAAAGTATTTTGCGCAAGGAAGATTGAAATTCATCCGACTCCAATTTTAATCAAGGATCATGAATTTTTTTAAATAAAGCTCACCCTCAATCCTTATACTCAAATGTTTCATGATTTAATTATAGCATAATATGCGGAAGAGTAGGCAGACTGACATTTTCGATAGTCGCTAAATAGAGCGGATATCGAAATATTTCTCTGCCAAATTGGGAAATACTTAGTTACCTAAGCTCCAGCTTTGACTAAGCTGAGTTTAACACCTAGGACCACTTGAGCACATCGGATTTTTTCATTATTGATTTCATTGTTTAAGAAAACGCGACTGATTAATTCTTTATCTTAACTATGTTTCATACCTTCCAATTATCAAGATATCATTAAGCTTTAATCAAGAAAGCTGTTACGAAATATCACAAAAAGCGTAGAATGGTAGTTTTTAAACTTAAATAAAATTCTTTCATTTAAGAATGTAATCAATAATTCACTTTCTTTCGGCATACCATGGGAAAAAAACTTTCAAACTGCTGCCCCACAGCTTGAGTTGAGTTGATGCTGTAGCATGGAGTTACATCATCTACATCCAATAGGAAAGTACTATTACGTAAATAGAGAAATATTTATAAACTACCGTGTTCGTCCGTCTCTAACGCGAGCATTATATAACGTTTCTTTTATTTTTGGAATGACGTGCGCGTTAGACAAAGAAACAAAAAAAACTTTTTTTTTCTACTCCCGGAAAGTTCAGCAATATTTTGCACTAACACAAATAGTATTACTCAAAGTAGTCTACTTGGAAAAGTCAAATTTTTCAAAAATATTCGGCAAAAAATTTACTTAACTGATCAACGGAGTGACGTCATAAAATAGCTTTTTTTACATGTTTTTAACTAGGGATAAATTTCTGAATTCTAGATAGATATTTCTTAGTGCAACAGTTAAAGAGAAGATTGCTATCACTTCAAACTTTACGTAGCGCGTAAATTCTAAAGAATCATCGACCGCTTCTTTTAAAGTTAGGGATTCCTTTTGTTGCAGCTGGGACTCTAGTGTGGACAAGAATTTGTGATACACCTATTTTTGCTATCTTTAACTTTCTGTTAATTATCAGTATTTTTATTCCTTTTTCCAGGAAGAGTGTCACAAAGTAATAAGTGTGCGCGGTATACGTGGTAATGATTTTGTCTAGAGAATTCTGCGCGATAAACATGCGTGCACGGTATTGACGGATACGCGGTATAGATGGACGAGCATGGTATTTCTGGATATTGACTGGGAATAACTTGGATCGACCAACTTTACTGAAAGTTTAATACATTTATGGGCGTTTCGTCTGACTAAATTGCAAATTCTGAGAGAAAATTTTTTTTAAACATATGCATAACATTTCAAAAAAGGCACGAAAAAAAGTATCCAAACATAGAAAAAAGTTTTTTTTTAGAGAAGGTGAAAAGTAAAAACTCAAACATTCTCCAGACAAGAAAGGATATATTTCTATAATAAGGTAAAGATTAAACTCTACCCTAATCAGCCAGTCGGTGTTACATTTTATGACGAATTTTTTGGTTTCGACGAAGATTAATCCACTTCGGAATTGAAACATGTTTACAAATTATTTTCAATTGTATAAGCAACACCAATCATATGTCGGCAAAATTTCTAATAGAATTACTGCGTGAGCTCATACATCATGTTCCAACACAAAGTTAACTGGAGAAAGTCACTTACTCTGAAAATGTATATGGAGACTCAAGGTACGCGAAATTAGTAAGGGGAGGGCGTTATCCAACACTAGCGAAGCATGAATTTACTGTTTGTTTTTCAGATGCTATTGAGAGTGAATGGGGCTAATTGATATAGTTGTACACGAATTTCAAATTTTCTTAAAGGAGAAGGCAGTAAGTGCGGTTACCATTCATTTTAGTAGTGCAAGTTCACTCTCATACTACATTTAACTTAGATTTTGAAGTTTTCGGTGAAAGGCGAAGAAAGTCAGTTACCTTTTTGTTGAAATATGCTTTACTAACATTGACTCTAACTCAACACACGAATCCTTTACCCTAAGTATTAACATGTACATTACTGGGGATATTTATGGAAACATGGATAATACTTTTGATTTGATTTGATTGTATTTAATTTATTTATGTGTCAAAAGCATCATTTCTAGTTCAAAATGGTAATTTACATAGACACCCCCGCATGCGCAGGACTAACTATTTATCAAATAAGTGATTGGATTCCTGAAAAGAGGTTAAATGAATCGATATAATAAATTACTCATTAGATTACTTGTAAGTTAAAAAAAACAATTGTTGGTAAATTTTCTGAAATTTGGTTAGGTTTAGTAAAGTATATTATGGATGAGTTAGAGAAATAATACACCTTTTTGGTAAATTGGCCTATTAGTTTTTTATCTTTAGATTTTACTTGATTTTGTTAGGAAGTGTAAGCATTGAATCTGTCAGACAACAAATTTCGTAACTTTTTTTAAATTATTTAGATTAATAACAGTGCAATTATTAAAGAGCAAGAAATTGTTCCAAATTTTAGATACCCTTTAGAGAAAAGAATTCTTGAAAGTTTGAGAGATATGTCTAATAATATTAAAAACACCTTCAGTAATGCTTGATTGGTACGTATCTTCTTTTATCACCAATGTATCGTTCAAGAATTCAATTTTGTCATGAAAGAAAATATGCTCATAGGTTTGAACTAATGTCTAAAAGTTTAGTCTTTCTGAGACAGAAGGAATATTACAAGTTTCATATAAATTGAAAACTTTTGGCTCTTGCTCTTTGCTGGAAAAAATTCTCGGCTAAAATTAGTTCAGTTTTATTGGTTAGTATGCCTTTACGCCTAAACTTTTTACGCCTCAAACAATATTTGTACATGGAAGATAATGTAAAAGTAAGAAAACGAGTATAAAGAATCAGGTCTCTATTGAAGGATCAAAAATTATCATTTATTGAAAAATTAAGTGTTTTCTATAATAATTGTGACACACAATAGTAAACGATAGGCGTGTCAGAATTATTTTCGAAAATACTTTAATCTTCAATATATCATCATTTTTTTTAAATTTTTGATCCCAGTGACATGATTTAGAAATATCACTTCTACTTTTCTGTCCTTTTATAGAAAAACTATCTTTTGGATCAAAAAAAATTTCCAAAAGTAAAAGCTGAACATAATTTTAACCAATGACTTTCTACAGCATAGAGGACGAGCCAAAATTTGTTTCGCTCTTCTGTAAATATACAGTATGTTCCACATTAAAGTTTACTGTCTTTCTTCGCCTTTCCTCAAAAATGACGAAGGTGACTTAGTACGGACGTAGAATCAAAAAGTGGAGTGAACTTAGCCAACATGCAACAAATCAACCACAGCTGAAAAGTTAGAGAGCGGGTTGGACAATCAGTATTTATTTCATGTAGTCACTAGGTCAACCATTGATTGATTGATCATAGTGATCAGAAAATTGACCAGGATTTGAATTAATCTCAAAACTTAATAAGATCTTGAAAATAACTCACCTAAGGTTTGTTTTCATAAATTTCAGATAATAAATTTAATTTGTTCTGGAATCTGACGATTAGTGTATTCATGAAATTCCTTATTTTCAGAACTCAACACTGAAGTTTATGTATCATTGTCCTTGGGTAAGAATAAGTTTACATAAGAGTGCAACCGTTTTAAAAATTAGTCTGAGTTGCGTGCATTTCAATTCAGGTTACAAACTTTATTCTTAGCAAAGGATAGTGATGGTCCATCACGTCCTCTTAATCTGCAGTGGTGAGTTCTGAAGGAAAACTTACATTAATAACCAAATCTTCAGAGTCCAAAATTAATTAAATCCATTATCATAAAATTTATGAAAACGAACCTTTGGTGATTTATTTTTTAGATCTTATTAAGTTTTGAGGTTAATCTAAATCCTGGTCAATTTAATTATCACTATGGATCAATCAATCAATGGTCGACCTAGTGATTACTTGAAATAAATTCTGATTGCCCAACCCTCTCTCTTAAATTTTCAGCTGTTGTCGATTTGTTGCATGTTGGCTAAGTTCCCTCCACTTTTTGATTCTACGCGCGCATTAAGTCACCTTGGTCATTTTTAGGGAAAGGCGAAGAAAGCACAGTAAACTATAATGTGGAACATACTGTACTGTACTGTACTATAACTGAATTTGGCTGAGGAAGGCAAAAGTGTTCCATGAATATTTCTACATAATCACAGTGTGTCAGAGATAAGATATTATAAAATTAAATATTTCAAAGGCCTAGTCCTATGCCGTAGGGTGATTGTTGAAACTCAAAAACAACAGCAATCCTATGTATGCAAACAGAATTCAAAAGGCACATAAATGTGAAAACAATAAGTGGAAAAAAGTCTCAGGTAGAACAGAAGAAATACCAATAATGCTTAATAAAATATTATAAACACATTGCAAGTTATCAATTTTGTTCTTGAACAATATTCCTTCACACATTTTATGTTTTGATAGGTTCTTCCAATCTTTTTAATATTTATGTTATACTTAAACCTATCATTTTTAATAATTAATTATAAATAACTAATAGGTTAAAATATTTGAATTTAAAATAAAATTTGCAATTATTATTAAAACTGAAATAGACACAAGCAGCCAAATTTGTCACGAGAAAGGAAAAAATTGAAATGAAAACTTGAGAAGAGGTTATAACAATATAGGATATAATACTGAAGTATGACAATATCCAAATCTAATGTCTTCAGTCATGTTAGTAGATATAAAAAATGATAGAGCAAACAAAAGAGACAGTTCAACACAAAAAAAAATATCCATATTATCCGAGGAAGCTTTGTTAAGAAAGCGAGATATCGTTTCAAATATTCATAGTTTCTCTGAGCGTTTGTATCATACTTTTTCAGTAATAGGTTAGCTAGTAAAGCCTGATGTTATTTCTGAGTACATTTTATTGCAAAGTTGACATCTATCTAAACAAAAGGATAACATCAACTTTTTTGATTGTGTCATGGATTAAATTTTGGTACAGAATTTCTATTTTACTTTGAAATGTATTGTTGCTACCTTGAAAATTGATGAAATTCGTTAAATCAAATCTCATTGTGCTGTTTCTTGTCCTATCCGTGACGTGTCCTGTCTAGGGTTAAAACTTCTTGTGTTGTTAAATATTGGCACGACAAGTTATCCTTCAACCTGGTATTCATGGTAGATGCCATGACACGACATCTTGAGTACCCATTCATTAAGAAAACAAAGTATTTTATCTACAATTGTTGTCTAGTTTGCTTCTACATTTTAGGCTTACTATTAGATTTTTCAAATTATCATCCGAAGCTCCTCCACATTATTTGTACTGATGTTCTGAATACTCTATTCCAAAACTTAGCCAATGTTTACTTATGAGTACGACTCGTTTCCAAATGCAAACTAATGCTCTAACTGTTTAAAGTAATAACATTGATACTCATAAAAAAAACTGCACGTTACCTTTTTATAATTGGATATTGAGAAGTAGAGCGGAAAGGAATGGGAGGAGCTTAGGATAACTTGAACAAATTGGACAATAGTTGCATACATATATCATCCATGCATATACTTCGCTATCTACATACAGGGTTATCCAAAGTCTTTTGCTCGTCGTCGTAGCCTTTTGATTTTAATAAAGTGATTTGACAGTAAAAGATATTTCTTAAAATATTGATTCATTTTGAAAAATCAAGTACTATTCTTGATTCAGAAAAATTTTAATTAGTAAATATTATACTTCATGAAAAAAATGCAAGTTACGACAAGGAAGTAAAAAAGTTTGAATAAACCAGTTCAATTATCACTAGTTTCTATGAATTAGAGGGTGACAGACAGACACAACAATAGCTATATATACACAACTTACTACTATAAACTGTACAGTTATTAATGAAATACACAAAGTTTTTCCAAAAAAATTTCCTCGACTAACGGTGAAAAATGATATAACCTTGTATTTTGTTTTATTTGTCAAAAATCTTTTCAATGTATTTTTCAAATTTCACACAACATTTCAAAAGTATAAAATATGTCTTCACGCCAGTTAAATTTGATTCACATTGTTTTTGTATTCTGTTATGTGACAAGTAAAAAGTATTACATTTTTTTAAATTAGGTGATGGAAAAAGAGGAGAAGGAATTGGAAACTGTTCCAGAACCTGATCTAAATTCAGAAGAACAAAATGCATCAGAGGTTGCTGAATTACAACCATCCCCTAATACTACGCCAACAAAACCACCGCGTAATTACGCACAGCTAAAAGCTGACTTAAAAAAAGGAAAAGGTGTTGTCCTCAGTGTGGAAGAAAATAAAATTTTTTGGAGAGGACGAATAGATGATGATGCTGCTGTGAAAGCTCGAGAAGCAGCAGCAACACAACGTTTCTGGGCTGCTACTGATCAATTGACTGGGAACATTTTATGCAAAATTCTTTTCTACTCTGTCTATGGAGTCTGGAGCATTACTCCCATTGTTGGGATTGTAATTGGGATCATTTACTCTAAAGCTACTCATTGTCCAGGGAAACCAAGTATTGCTCCCCTAATGATTGTGCTTGGGTTGATGTCAGTTCTTGTCGGATTTAGTGTCGTTTCACAAAAGTCTCGAAAAAGGAGTGGAGAATCAAACAAAGCAACTCCTGTTCAACATGCAGAAGATGAAGACGTTGAAAGGGGTCCCTGTCTACAACAAGGTTTATAAGACTTATAATAAGTTATAATTATATGCCTTAACTAACTAACTGACACAACTTCTTTTTTTATAATCTAATATAAATTTATAAATTGTGAATTATAACTTTTAATGTTCTGTAGTAATAATTAAGAAACCTAACATTTCTAAATATTTTGCAACACTTCCTTATTGTCATGGATATTCAAATCGTTCATGTATATAAAAACTCATTATAATTTAGATCCAGTACCTTCCGAAGAAGAACGAAATCTTCCATCGACATTGGCACAAACTGCAGGAGTCTGCGCAGGTGGATTTATGGTCTGCTTCATCGTTATTTTTAAGTTCGTCCACCTCATCCTTTTCATCGCAACAAGTGTGATTGTCTATCGATTCTATCCATTGGTCAAGTACACAAAAATTGGACTGACTGAATCAGAAATTGATTCTTTTTACTGTAATGAAGTACTCTATCTCTTTGCGTTTTGGTCATTGACGCTCTCACTCATGATACTCGGATTTCTTGTCTTCTCATGCTGTTTTGGCTGTTGCTCCTTCATCGCTTGGACTTCCTACGCTTCCCGTGAACAAAACACAACACCCAATCACAACCAATCATCCAATTGAGCTTATCAAACTACACATTCCAGATTAGTATGTGATGGTATATTCACTATATACTCGTTAATATTTGCCCTTGGCACAATGTATTTTGAGTGAACAAATTCACCGCTAGTTTTGAGATTTGCTAGTAATTAAAGTCCTATAATAAATCAGTATGGATTGTGATAAATATTATGATATTCATATTGTGGTAAATATGGATTTTTTGTAATGACGTCTTGACAACTTCAGCTGCAGGATTATACAAGGATTTATCTATACATTTATGAAACAAGTATTTACCGTCATATGCCGTGAATCATTTTAACTTTACCGTACTTTTGGTAAATGATGGGCTTACATAAATTTTTAGACAAAGGCTGCACATTTTTCTTTATTTTAGAATCGTAAGAAATTAACCAGTCCTGAAGTTTTACAAGTTAAGTCAAAGATAGGAAGAACATTTTTATAAATTTGGGTGTACGTCGATAGATAAGTTGAATAATGCTAGAATGAAGATTAGAATTGGGAGGAGGTCATTTGTGTAGGATTAACATATGGTTAAAGTATGCAATATATGCGATTTCTGCTCGTGTTTTCGATTTTGTAAGTATGTTGCTCTACATACAATTGTTTACATACAATTTTTAAACAAATTTTTAATAAGACTAAATTTTTCACTCTAGGCAGGATGAAAGCCCTTGGCTTGCAAACCTCGAAATTTCTTTCAAGCTCCATTGTCAAATCGGCTTTCTTGTAATCGGTGTGGGGTTCTTAACACATAAGTGAACTAGAATGAGTCCAACAATGATACTTTAGGGGATTTCTTCACCTACAATAAAGTACCTCCAGATAATTTGTTCGTTTAGAGACTGGCTGCCTTCTATTAACCTTCTATTGTACAGGTTTACTATTTCTCCATGGTTAAAACTTTTATCAGCCACCGCTTAGATCCTCCCTGTGGATGCATACTTGGAACTTAAACATACCTCGTATAGATATCCAATTGAAAATTACAGTTGGTGCTTGCGAAAAGTAAGCTGAAATTCAAAGATTGCAACGAATCTATGATGCAAATTCGACGAAAGAGGTTAAATTTGTCCAAAGGTTTTTGCTTGCTGGATACAAAGATAAGTTGAAAAACTTGATTTTCAATCCTCGAAGAAATCCGCCATTATTCCACACTACCACCAAATAAAATTCTCTGAAACCCCCGAACAATTTCTATTCAACAAAATATTCTTTGTTGGTGACATGGATTCTGCAAGTTAGGCTCTATTTCAAACATGTTTTTGATAAAAAAATGGTTGAACTTGGGACTTTTCGAGAAGCAGTGGAAATACTATGTAGGACAACTTTCTTTCTTTCATGCTATCTGGGAATGCACTAACATCTCCCACATTCGACATCCAAGGAATTCCCTAGGATCCAATCCAGGTTATCAAGCACGTCACCGAATCCGTCACAGATCCAAATTTCACATTTTATTTATAACTATTCATTTTCAAAATTTTACGACTTTTCAACTAGTTTTGAACATTTTAAATAATTTTATTTAATTCTAGTTTCACACACACGTAATTTCTTTCATTGATAGGGCGATGGCCAACGTCAAATAAACTAATTGATTGATTAATTAAATTTAGTATTGGATCGATGCTTAAATTTCACAATAACGTTGAAAATTTAAATTATTTTCCGACACGAAAATGGTAACGAATACGATAATAATTGCAGATATTGTAGTATTACATCTTAAATATTAACATAAATAGCCATGTAAACTCCATTACTGCAATCTGGAACAAACAACGCTTCAACATTTTACTTAAGTTATGTGGGAATAAGAAAAACTGTCACTAAGAAAATATAAAGGTCTTTGTTGGCTTTTTAGAAAATAAAATAAACATTTGTAAATTAATTTCTCTAAACTTTAAAATTTCATGAGTGATTTTGATGAAATCAATAAATTTAATACACTTTTCTTGCAACGTAGTAATGGCTAGTACAGTACCTATACCAACGAATTTCAAGTCGTTTCATAAATGTTAGTTCATTAAGTTCGGAATTTGGTTTATAAGAAAAACAGGAAAGCTAATAAAATTTCTCAAAAATCGAGAATTAGGTCAAAGCTAACAAATGATTTCTTAAACATAAACTAGGTGGAAAAGGCAGAGAAACAGATTTGTCCGACGGCTTTGGTGCGATTGAAATGGAAAGTTTTACAAGCTAAGTTACACGAGCAAATGCTGTCCATTGTCCAACTTCTTTTATCTTTACTACTTGACCTAAGCCACATGAATAACCATTTTAAAGTTATCATTACAAAAAGTTCCTATTGCAAATGTTCCTGATAGCACAAAATTCCTACTGGTAGAATGTTTATACTGTTAACAATATAAATAGTAAACATATCCAATAATTAATTTAAGAAATTATTCGAGTTTTAATATTAAATTGTCTTCATTGTCAATTGTTAACATCAAGTATCAGTAGAAGTATTAGTATTGTAAACATCAAGTATTAGTATAAGTACTAGTATTGTAAACATCAAGTATTAGTATAAGTACTAGTATTGTAAACATCAAGTATTAGTATTAGTATTAGTATTGTAAACATCAAGTATCAGTATAAGTATTAGTATAAGTATTAGTATAAGTATTAGTATTGTAAACATCAAAAATTATTCATTCTTTTTTTTTGGAGGTTTATTTGACTTATTGGCTTTATACCCACTCAACACGATAGGAACTTTCCCCACACTTGCTTTTCCGTATTTCTGCTACCTCGGACAAGGCGCCACTATTTTTACGTGCACGTGTACACAATCTTTGCAGGTGTCTGGTAGCGTGGATCTACAACTACGCCTACTTTATCTTCTTCACTTGAAAGGGGAGTGAACTGTTGACATTTATTTTACTCTGCTGGAAAACCTTAGTGGCATCTTTGCATATCATGGCTTGGGTCCAGACTACTAATCACGAAGATACATGGAGTCTGGCTCCAGACCTAGTCAAAGCACTGAAGGACTGAAAAACCAACAGAAACAGCTCTTGTACCAGAACAAGATTGTTAGTCTAGCTTAAGGAATGACACCGATCCAAGATCGGTAACCGTGGCACACTGCTTAACTCGAACGACACAAAAGGAAAATGTGTCGTCGGACCACTCTAGACTGGTCACATCTAAAATTATTATAAATATTAGTATTGCAAACATGAAATATTAGCATAAATAACAACCTTTCGACATTATGAATATTTGCAGTAGACCGTTTGTAATGAAAATATTTGTTACAGCAACTGTTGTAATAAGATCTTTTACGTGATTCCATATATACAATCACATCCCTACGTTAGGTCAGCAACAAAGGAACCTAATTTATACTTTATTATCAAAGTTGGTTATGCTTTTACGTTTTTTAATTATGTTCTTTATGCTTTTAATCGCTTATTAACTGATATGCTTACTTTTGGTATTTTTTGATTTAGAATTTCACTAGCGACCAGTGTTAAAAATTTCGACAAAAACGAATGTAGAATGTAGAAACGAATGCAGTAGTTGTTTTACTTTTCCAGCTCATTGAAACGTCACTCAAAATCCTTCCCAAATCTGATGCGCTGCTGCTGAGCTGTTCATCCCATTCTAATATCTCTCTCTCTGCCAACTGGTCAAATTCTTCCCTCCTCAACAGAACTATATATCTCGTTTTTGACAATATGCTTTAAATGTGTGATTATGCCTTTTTTAAAGTCATTATGCTTTTTATGCTTTATTTTTTTCGCCAATAGACATTTCAAAAGTCATGTATTCTCTTGAGCCGGAAGTGGGACACCGTTTCACGGTGGGATGTTTCAATACGCTTTTTACGCCTTTTATGCTTTTGGGTTGCTTTGGTCATCAACAAACAACATTCATAGCAAACGTATAGTTTGCGAAGCAATTTAGAATTTTTCAGATCCGCTCACTTCATCCATATTTTTCAAACCTATGATAATGCCTATCTTTGTTTCCTAAACCCATTAAAGATTCACAGAATAATGTACCGTAATGACCAAAGCCAAAGAACAAAAAAGTATAATACTAACAGCTGACTCATGCAGTTTACTAGCGTAAAAATGAATATATTAACATTTTGTTCTTTGGCTTTGGTCATTACGGTAATAATACAAATAATGAAACAAAATGCATAAACAACAAAGGTAGATTACAATGAATTCATTGGAGGTTGTAAGAGGTGGCGCAATTGTGTTTGCCGCTTCCATAATCATAGTTGTGTTATAACTCTTTTGCAGATAATTGTAAATACCAGGGTGCAAAACGGACTGAAATCCATTCTAAACTATACGAAGCCTATCCCACTCCTTTCGAATGTATACTCACACTAGCTGATAAGACAGGTATTAGTCCTGGCCCATGCAAAAGAAATCTGTTCTTCCATAATTTTGAATAGAATGAAGCATGTTTTTCAATTCATGTGGTTCCTCAACAAAGATGGTTTGTTACATTTCATCAAGTCTTTCTCAATTAAGTAGTTTGATTCTAGTTGCAAGTCGAGGCTGCTCACAAGCTGCTTGTACTTCCAGCCAAAGGTTTGACTGGAAAGGTTGAAAAAATAATGTTAAGAATGGATAAGTTTCAATTCCTACACAAGTAAGAAAGTTGTACCCAATTTAAAAAAAAAATACGTAGGCATCTGTGAAAAATTTTCTTGAGGATGACATTTTTAGACCAGGATAAACATCACGACTTATCCTAATTGTCGCTATTTGTATATCTTTTGCAGATCGAGAATGCTTTGTCACTTGAATGTACTTGAAGATGTGTAGTGGGTCTGTTTGAGAAAATTCACAGCGTATGAAAGTATTGTGCTGGATATCACAAGTGTATTGTGTATGAAATACTTCAAGTTTATAGTATTATTTGGAGTATTTAATTCGCCAGTGAGTCACCACCTTTTTCAGTAGTCTGAAACTTACCTCTAAATGTCCAAAACATTGGGCAATACAGTGTTAACAAATTTCCAAAAGATTGTCAAAAAGCAACCTTTTCGGTGGCTTAATAGAACCTAATTCGTTTACTCCTAGTACAGTTAACAAACTATAACATGGGTAAGATAACACAATTTTCGTTTCGACGAATGTGTCGTTGAGGTATTCATATTGATATATCGGCACAGGCGAACTTTTTGGTGCTTGTGGTACTAATGAACTACCATTGTTGACAAGCACAAAGTACGTCTTTTGAGAGTAAGACTATCTTACAATAATGTTAATCATGTCTCCAAACCACAAAAGGATCAATTTTCTTGTCTCAAAATATAAAAAAATTATTTTACAAAGTGTCTTCACAGTCGTTATTGTCTCACGCAGATTCTCACAACTATGTCCAACATCCTCCAGAAATAAGCAGACATTGGAGAAAGTTCCCACGACAAAGTCAATGTAAAAAAACATGAGTTGAAGCTTCACGGCAAACTCAATGCTTCTCTCATTCATTCCACTCACTCAATTGTCTGCTGACTTCTGGAGGATGGTGTATATATTTTAGTTATGTTTTCGCCACGGTTAGCCATTTAGCCGGACCAAAACATTTGTCCGGCTGACTAGCTTAACTGGCCGGTCTGGACGATCTGGACGATTTTTATCTAAAACGCCACAAATACATGCGCAAAGGTCAATTGTCTCAATTTTCCAAAGTTATTATAGATTTTCCCAATCATTTCCTTACCTTCTTACTTATAAATTCAAATTTAACTAGGTTATCCCAGTGAATATGGACGAAGTAACTTCCAGTATAGTTAGCTAATCTGAAAATAACAATTTAAAAGTATTTCGGAAACAGTTTGACATGGACCATATGACCGTACATAATAATTTACTAAACGGAATAATAAATAATTTTTTGTTAGTATTTTAAATAGAATTAAGAAAAAATTTTAATTTTTGTTATAGTTTTTGGAATCCGTTAGGCCGATAGACTCGAACACCAATTTCAAACATTTTAAGCGCAATCACATTGCCGCCTTTGTAATTCAACCGCAGTGAAATGGGGCATTGTGCTATGAAAGCAAACTTAAGTTATTCTAATTTATTGAAGCTATACTCAATTATTTAAGAAAATTTTGTCGTCCAGATCGTCCACTGGACGCAATTTTTAATCGTCCAGATCGTCCGGACGACAACCAGATCGTCCACATTATCCGGTCAATTTCATCCGGCTGTTTCAACCCTGGTTTTCGCCATCATAATGAAGAATGAGAAACTATCATATGAACTTCAGCTTGAAAAAATCAAAAAAATAGGATTTTTTTGATAATTATCAAAAATAAATTTAATTTTTGGTAATATGTGTATTTTCTAGAGGTGTTGCGATGCTTCGAAAACTAGAAGACTTCAAGATACCGAAGCTTTGATCTTCAAATTTTCTTGGCAATCTTCGATCGAAGTTTCGAATGTTAAATTTCCCAATTTGAGAGTGGTCGACTTACACACGTTTTCATTCATTTCATAAAATGATATCACTCGTTTGTTAGTGTAAACGCAAAGTAGTTTTTAGTATTTGTAATCGTAACCAGTTCGTTTTAAGTTATGATGGAGAAAGATAAGCATTTCTCCGTTTACTGGAAGTAGTTTAATTAAATTTTCAAACAAAAAACAACAAACGAGTGATATGATTTTATGAAATAAATGAAAACGTGTGTAAATCGACACGCTCAAATTCAGAAACTTAACCTTCGAAATTTCGTTCGAAGACTTCGTCGAAAATTGCCAAGAAAATTCGAAGATAGATATTCGAGTTTTCGAAGCTTCGCAACACCTCTAATTATATCCAAATATTTGACTATAAATTCATATACGTCGATGTAATGGGTGATGAAAATTTGCTTAAGACTTTGAATACGGTCATGTTCTCATGTTGAATTTCCATTTCAAGTAGATTCGACGTCTCCACCATTTTCTCAACTCCCACAAGACTGATTTAGGTAAAATTTTGATAAATATTTGGTAAAGTATTTTGGTCCTTCCAATTGAACTGAGCTCTTTGTTGGCTTTGAAGCTTGTTTCCTTGAATTCATAGACTAGTTGTGTTCGTAGGTGGGAAGCATGGGTGCGAGTGGGCTGACTTTTCGAAAGCCCAGCCCAGCCCAGCCCGTTAAGAAATCTATTATTTAAGCCCACGGCCCACTGACCCACTGGGCCTTCCGCCTAGCCCAGCCCACCAAAAAATATATTTCCAAAACCCAGCTCAGCCCAGCCCACCCCAGCCCACAAAAAACCATCGACACTTTCTTATTGCTTTAAATATTTTTCGAAATTCTCTGCTGACCCACCTTGAGAGTGTCACTTTTAAGGTGAAACTTCCAGCTGCGCGAGATTGGAAATTTCAAATTTCAGCCCAGCCCAGCCCATAAGAAATTAATACTCACAAACCCAGCCCAGTTCAGCCCACAGCCCAGTGGGCTGGGCTGGGCTACCAGAGTTTTTAAATTCTACACAGGCTGTGTACAACGTTATGTAGAAACTTTTATGTCTATTTATGGCCCTATAGTCTGTAGAATTCATTCAACAAACCTGGCAAATATTTTCTGTATAAAACATTAGCCAGGAATTGGAAAATGAAAAAAAAAAATTCTTCACTTTTCTAAACTCAATAACATCTATCAGCCTCGAACCCACCACCACTCGATAGAATTCACTTACCTTAACACTTACACCACACTTCCTATGACTGAGCTCAAATAGTAAAATACCGATTGTTATTTCTCATATAAAAGTACTTGACGTATCGGAAAATATTGTAAACTTGAAATTAGCTCTACAGGGTGCTAGAAAAGTCGATTGAGCATAGAGAAAGGTTTCTCATCCCAACCAAACCCCTAAATGATGATCCCACTGAATATTTAGAGTGTTGCACCACGCGCTAATGGGAATGAAATGAATTCAAACCTGTGTATTCTTAATCCTAACAGAATCCAGAATCCAGAGATTTGAAAATGAGAAGTGATGGTAGTTTGATGGTCAATCAAACAATGAATCAATGTGTGCGTGTGTGAGATTAGAGTCAGAGCAGAAAATAAAGAAACTAAAATATTTGGGCGCGCAAATGTCTGGCGGGAATTTGAGCGAAGGAGAGTGGATTGAGGGACGAACACGACACGTTCTTTTTTTTCTCGTTTTTTACTAGCAATACTCTCTCCATGCTCCATCGACTTTTCTAGCACCCTGTAGTTTTAGTAGCATTTGAAAAATATTTTAAGAAATAATGTTAAAAAAAAATGTTAAAAAAATTCTGCGAAATTTTTTCGTAAAACTTTTTTTATTTCTAAAAACTTGAAAATCTTCTGAAATTGTTTTCTTAATCGTTATGAAATTCCGCTAATCTGATAATAAATAAGACCCGAGAGATGCATGTTGGTTAGCAAGATTTAAGAAAGAATCCGTAGTATAATTATTTCTGGTCAAGTTCAATCTTACGAAAAGAGTTGCAAACTTATGCCAATAGCGAGAATACTGGTTAATTTTTTTTTACAATTTAGTCAATGTACTGTTTCTCCAGATAATGATTGGAGAAAGTAACAAACAATATAATGACATATGCGGAGATTTTCTTTGAATTTGTCTAATTTGTTCTGCATAAAAAATCATTCACAGTTCCTGTAGAATTGATTCTGGTAGGTTTGGCTCAGTATAATATTTTATGCATAGAGTTTGCTGAATTTTCTCTAGCGGTTTCTCTTAGACAGGATTTGTGCGTAATCAATAGTACACAATCAGTTCAATAGAAATGTCTATGTATGCCCTGTGTAGAATGAGAGAGAATCATTTCGTCAGGAATCATTTTAGACAGGACTTCTACAGAATATAAAAACTCGGGTAGGCCCATCATGGGTTAACCCAGCCCATTCGCAACTCTGGTGGAAAGATGCACCTAACATGTGTTAAATTATGAATGGTGGATGCATGTACAATTGTTCAGCAATCAAAGGGCTATATGGTTTGATTCCTGTAAGGTTACTTTCCAGTGAATACGGAATTTTGAAAAAAAATTATAGGATTCATCCAAGCTTTCTTGTTTGCCTTAAGAGCATTAAAGTGCATAAACTTTTAATTACTTTTAAATCATGGTAACCTTTTGCTTTTCGGATTTAGTTACATTTAAGTATAATAACAAAGTGATTCGTTCCTTGGACTTCTCATCATCAGATCGAGTTCTTCTAAACAACATGAAATGTTTCCTGAATGGATTTGACTTTTAAACTGCAGTTTGTTAACTAAAACTCACTCCGAGGTTGTATCAAAGTCGTGTGCATAGATGGTCATAAAAGAATATGGAAGAATTCATTGAGAAATTCAGACATATTTTATGCGTGTTCACTCTAACCGGTCAAAATGACTCTCGGGACCGGTACGTTTTGTTCACTAAGGCCGGAAGTTCAATATAGCCATACTACTTAACACATAACCTCTCATTTGCTTGGTAGGACCGGACAGTATGATTTGTTATAGCCGGAGTTCTATTATACCAGGTGTCACTATACCCGGATTTTACTGTATTATCATTTTCAGCATATAAAATGCTTTAAATATACCTTCAAGGTCTGATAATGAAAATTAACCAAAATAAGTTTTGAGTTACTTACCGCAAAGTTGTATTTAACATTAAGTCTCTAAGCTCTGACAATGAGGAAACAAACCGATTCAAATTTCAGGTTTCTTTTAATATAAGTATCATAATAAGAACACAGTATTTTTTACTTTTTTCAACACAATCGATAATAAGTTACCACAGACAAGGAAAAGACAAATGAGATTTTCCTTTACAGGATCTGAGTAGCATCCTTAGTTATGTGGTAGTATATGAATTAAATTATGTACTCACTTCAGTATAATTAAAACGTAACATTCTCGAGATAGCATTAAATTGTTATAGCCTCTCATAAATGGATCACCCAAGAGTTTTTATTATTTTAATTCTGTTCACACAGTTAATTCAACTCACTACCCCTACAGATATTATAGTAAGTACAACATCAAATCATTAATATTTGTGTATAAAAATGACTGTTAAAAATTTCGAACTATAGTCACCTTTACTAATTGCGGAATTACTAAAAGAAGCAAGACTGGATTTAGCGCCATTTAAAAAGACAGCGCTAGAGCGACTCCATGGTGCAATTTTTGGAACCGGGCGAGCTGCCAGGTCGACAGATATTGTGATTTTCAACATGTCAGACTATAGATTCAAACTTAGAGAAAATGGTTGTGAGACTGGAGGTTGGACTAGCTCACTTCTTCCAGAATTTACAATCCCAGCTCATAGTTCTGTCATCTTTGGAGCAGAAAGTCATGGATTTCTACAAGGAGTTACTAATTGCAGACTACGCTACAAAAGTCGGAATCGTGAAGCCTCATTTCAAATTACCACTAGCAATCCTTACATTGGGAGACATAGGGTCAATGCAAATGGGGACAACGTACAAGTCCACACCGTCCTTGGCAAAGGGACAAATAACATTGTGAAGTTCACAGTGTCGCCTATTTGGTTCCCATAGCTTCTACTGATTTATAATGATGATATAGATTAATTAAAAGTTTGAATAAACAGTAATAAAAGGGGGTAATCATGTGTTACAGCGCATAAAACGTAGGAAGGAAGGTGAACGGTAGGGTGAATGGTTGGGTGGTAGAGAATGAAGTTGTGTGGTAGAGAGTTCATAGACGAGGCAGGGAGGGCCTTTGAGCGGTATGGTGCGCACTTGAGTGTTAAGGATTGCATTGCGACGGTAGGTAATGCATTCAGGCGATAGGAAGTGCATTGGGGCGGTAAAGCAGCAGGGCTATGGAGTGCAGTGGAGCGGTAGTGGGGAAGGGATTGTGTTATCAGGGTAATACCAAGGGAAGGATAATATCTGGGGTAGGGTAATGTACGGAGTATGGTAATGATGTATAGTTTAATGCCGGGGTAGGGTAATGTCACAGTTGGGTCTTGCTCCAGGTCTGGTAATGTGAGTTAGAGTAATGTCAAGAATAGCGTAATTCCTGGGGTAAGGTACTGCCGCCATAAGGTAATGTATTGAGTAAGGTGATGTCGGATTTGGATTATACTGGTGTAGGGTAATGTCGGGGTCGGGTAATGCCCGAGGGCAGATAATGTCCGGGCTAGGGTAATATCCATAGTAGGATAATGGCAGGTGTATAGAAATGTCGGAGGTAAGATAACACCCGGGGTTGACAATGTGTGAGTAATGTAATGCCTTGTGTAGGGGAATGTTGATGTCGGGTATAGTCTAATGCCGGGGTAGGGTAATGTCGGGGACGGGTAATGTAATACACTTGGCATGGTTACGAGGCATGAGCTATCCGGTAAAGAAACCCAAATATCGATCAATCCATTTTTTTATCAAATTATTCGAGTTATTATTTACTATGTAAATTCCCATAAGGCAAAATTGGAGTCTCAGGAGAAAAATTAAAAAACTAGGTCAGAGTTAACGCATTGGGTTCATCGTCGAATTTGTCCGTTTCTAGTGCATGGGGATCTATTAGTGCATATATTAGTGAAAACCACATCTCGATCCGTCAATTCGTTTTTGAGTTAGCGCACCGACGCTTGGGCGGACTGATGGATAAGACAGATATATAATATGTTTGCAACCTAATAATGATGTAAATTACTGATTTTTGCAAGGTTTCTTGACAACAAGGAACTAAAAAAGTAACTTTCATCAATGTACGCCATAAGTCATAACTGTTTGAAAAAACAATTTTTTTGTAAAAAATTAAAAATAAAATTTGATTGAAGCAAAAATGAACTTTGCTTTAAATTTGTTTTGTTATGGCGGTGAGATTGGCGATAACGAGGCATATCTTGGGCGGAATGCTGTCACGAAAAACAGGAAAACCATTTCGCCGTTTTTTTAATATTTTTGCTCATGCCAAAAATGGAATTTTGAATGAACAATGGATTAATGAATATAGAGCCTAGTTATAATTTAAACTTCCACCAGGTATCGTTTGGGACTTTGTGCACTGATTTGGATTTGATTCTTGAGTCTAAATCCCAAAAACTTGACCTTCTAAAAGCTTGACGAATAATTCTTCAAGATTAGAATTACTTTATTCTCTCGGAAGTACCCGAGAATTATACAATGATTTCTATCCAAATTTTCCGCTGCTGTTTATAGGAGAGGGATATATAAAAAACTATGGAATCACACCATTACTCTAAATTTTATTAGTAACTAGTGAAAAAAAATGCCAAATTTGTAAATAATAAAGTCACAAAACACGGGTATACAATCTAAAACAATTGAAGTGAAAGCATCCAAAATTAAAGTCACCCGCTTATTTAGTCAAAAAATATTCAGCTTAAGTTGCTTTCAATAATTATTAGTAATTGATACAGCCCCATTTGTTAAGTATTGTATCATAAACGCGCTTAGGTATCATAAACGCGCATTTGTCGAAAAACCCCTAATGCTGTGGAGTTTAGGTTTTCTTTCATGCTCCCTACACCTTAAAGTCAATCTTTTATTTTTTTTTCAGAGTGAGATCAACGTGTCGGGAGTGACGAATGTTACATTAGAATATCCATAATTAAAAGAAATTTTTTTTTTAAATATGTCAGCTAACTTCACGTCTATTATTCACTACTTGTTTGTCGGCTGACTCAAGCCGATCTTGGTGAAAGGCGGAGAAAGAAGGCCCGGGTTTATTTGGCGGTCCTTTCCATTCCATTCCATCATGACGGGGATTTGTCAAGCTTCCACTTCTAATGAATTTATATGTAACAGTTGGCTATCTACCACAATGTTAGTACAAATGCAAATAATTTAACCTCTGCACAATTAATAGACGGTGTCTATAAAACGTTGACATATTTGAGACGATAAGGGTTGGTTTTAGCGTCCTTTTCTGCTTCAAGGTCAGAGCTTTCTCTAGGTTACATACAAGGAGTTGAAAGTTTAGAACAATAAGTTGGAGTATTCTTTTGGCAATCTTGTTGTCCATTATATAATTCATTAGTGAATACATTATAGAGAACTCACAATGGCCCAATTCCTGCAATTGTATAGAGCGCCTGATAGTACAGCTATGGCCAAGTTAATCCGGGCCGTCTTTCTCCAACTTTCACTAAAATCAGTCTAGGGCATTAGATACACAACTTATGACAAAAAGTGAAAGTGAAGTTACCTGACAAATTTTAATAATTAATAAGAAAGGCATTTTGAATTTTTAATAATATGTTAACAATTATTATTAATAAATGTATTTATATCTAATTATATATTTATATATTTATTATATTATTATTAGATTAATATAATATTACATACTTTCTATATATTTTATATATTATTATATATAATAATATAAATATATTATAAATATATTATAAATATAATAAAATAATATAATAATATATAACATAATATATATACTATAATAAAACGAGGCGAGTTGCGATTGTGTCCAAAATTGACAAGAAAAATTGTCGAAGTGCAGGAGCTGAACGAATGAGAGTTAGTCCGGCTGCAAAAGTTATTACGCAACAATTACAAAATTTTTATTTCCAAACACTCCACAAATTTCAAAGTTTTTTGAGCTCATGGACGACTGGTTTGACATTTTCAATAGCAGATTTTCACAAGACTAAGACAAACCTATCCGTGGGGCATACGGTTCGAAGTTAATAGAACAAATGGATAAATTGAAAGAAATTGAAGACTTGATTTCCACAGTGAGATGCAGATATTTTTCAAAAAAAAAAAAAAAAAGATTTCTCGACAAAATCTAATTCCTTGTCAAGTTGGCCTTCCTACTTCAATAAATGCACTGCGTGGTTTATATCAAGATTTAAAATTGAACTATGGGATTTCGTATATTATCACGCGAAGATTAAATCAGGACGCATTGGAAAGCGATTTTTCTGAAGTCAGAGCTTTAGGTAAAGCTGATGATGCTCCAACACATGTTTCATTCATGCCACGTGAAAAGCTTTCTACTTTTAAGTAAATAAAAAAAATTTTTTAATTTCATTTAAAAAATTTTATTATCATTTTAGGAACAAAATGTCGACCTGCAGTTTCGGCAAACGTCGATGTAAAAGCTGTAGATCTTAATTACATGAGCCGCAAGTTATTGGAGAAGAGTGTAAAAGAAGACATTTTCACAGAAGTTGTAGAGGTTAATAGCCCTGGAATCGAGATTGGTGACTGCAGCGACGAATTTACAGAGATAAGTTCTGAACAATTACATGGTCTTGCAAATAATTCTCTTGATGTGCTTTCTCAAGCGGCCCTTAAATATCTTGCAGGTTACATTGAATTTCTTTTAAGAAAAAAAGAAGGAATCGATCTTGGAATTCGGACATCAGACATTCCAACAACCCTTGACACTATTACTCCAAATTTGAGTATTGTTGACCTCTAGATTCATTCACTGTCCAGAGGAGGCTTAATTTACCCAAGTGAAAAACTACTAAATGAAACTACTAACGGCTTCATTTAGTCTTGACGTGTTCGGATGAAAAAAATTATGGTAATGAAATAATTGGATATTAAATGACATTAGAAATTTCGTAGACTTTGCTAAATTAGAATTCATTTGCCTTAGACCTCATGAAATCATTACGTTGATTTATTCCAGAGACATATTTCATGTCTGACAATGTTCAATTTTTGTCCACAATCGTCTACAAATTCGACGGGTTTGTATATTTAGGGTTAGAAAACATTGGTTTCCCTCGCAATTCCTTTCACAGATATAAGAACTCTGATTTATTTTCACTTGAGCAAAAATATTTAATGAGTGAGAAAGGAAACTTTGTGTACGTTTTTTCCTTTTTAATTCCTGAAACATTATCCCTGCTATAGTGGGTATAAGAGAAAGTTTGCATCGAAAAATTTGTCGAAAGCATGAGTAAAGAAAGCCAATTTCCCGGATTATTAATTCAGCTTTAGATCCATATATTAAAAAAGCTTAAATCAAACATCTTAATTTTAAATACTAATAAAAGCTAAAAAAAAAAAATAGTAATGAATTATATCAGCTTCAATTTCTCCTATTGTTTTCTGTTCAACATGTATTATTTAACAAGTTGAAACAGTAAAAAAATCTTATCTTTTGAACTACATGACAAAAAGAATGAAAATTTTACTCAAAGAAGTAATATAGTAGTTTAGTTGGAATTAAAGTAGATAAAAACATTCTACGTTTTTAGTTTTCAAATTAATATTTTTGAGTTCCAGAACATTTCATCACGAAATTGCACAGCTCTTTAGCTGTGCTTTTGGATGGCTCAAAATTTTTGTTGATTTATTTACTTAATTATTAGATATATATAGATTATATTATTTAGAACATGTTGATTTGGCATTCATAAGAGTGCAGAATGGTCACTGACTTATTTATTTTGCCTTCAAATATTGTGAATAATTTTAGTTTTAATAATAGTTTTTAGTTCTTTTAAATAATTGTCTAATTTATGTACAGTACAGTAAATAATAATAGGCTATATGAAGTCAGTACTTCAGAAAAAAATTCACTTCGACTTTCCTGTATTTCCATGTGTTGAATTGTCATGTTATTCCTTCTTACAGTTATCTTGTCATCTAATACTAAAAACAAGATTCAAACTAAAATACAATCAATAAACAAGCTTTTAGAATTGTTCAAGAGAATCAAGTCCTCCATACCTCCAATAAATATCTCTGAAGTTAGGAGAAATTTGAATTTGTTAAAATTCAATTGCAAAAAATGAGTTTTGGTAATCCCACGACATACAAAAAATATCTAAGTCTCCTCCGACAATTGGGAGTTTTTCCATACAATTGTATTCTGGAAAATGACGAGCAAAGTCTTACTGTCAGATGGAATAAATCTGGCAAATGGTTTTGGGTTAGTTTTGCTAACTTTTCAACAATTCTACTTGGGTTAGGAATTCTTCTTGTCCGGTTTATGAGTGCTATGTTTGATAAACATAAAATTCAGCCTACATATGACATATTCGCACATGTGGCTTGGCTCACTGGTGCTTTCTGGGCATTGTCCATGACCCTTCTGAATATTAGCCAACGAGAAAACATTTGCTCAATACTCACAAGAGTTTTCAATTTGGAATCCAGAATTGGTAAAAAATTTTCGAATCTGTATAGTATGTCATTTAAGCTTTGTACAGACGAGCAGTGCATTTTTTTAAATTAAAAAACACAATGTGTGTTGAACGTGTTTATATTAAAAATTTTGTTTTGAACTCATTGAAACTGATCTGTAACCATTCTAGATAACTTCAGACAGTGCATAAGAGCATGGATTTTAAAAATAGCTTTTTCTTTGTCTAAAATTATAGAAAAGCTAAATAAAAATACTGGTGCATGACAAGCTACATTACATGTATATAAAATAATTTTGATACTTCTATCATTAGTTTAATTTTCATTGAATTAAACACGGTAAAATCGAGTTCCAAATTCAAGGCAATTGAACTTGCATACATTTGGTTATAAAAATTTAACGTAAATTTGCGGTTATATGGCGCATTCGTGCATAAGACATAATTTTTCTACAGATTTGTATATTGAATTTTTGTGTCCTATTCCTATGTCAATTTGACTTTAGCCTATCAATAGAATTTCAAAAATTCTAACTTTAGCCTTTTTATTTAAGTTTAAATTTCATGCAAGCATGTCCGCCGCTTCAGACTAATTTTTTTAAATGTATAATTCACAGCTCTTGGAATTAAAAATATTTGTATAAGAAACCCTTTTTTTGACAAGTGTTTTAGAATTGCATTTCGCTTTTACAATGGGAATGAGACCCAATGTTTGAGTTGTCCACAAGTTTGTTTCAATGGATTTTGTTCCTATGTTTAGCTCAAGAATATCCACGTACAAAACACTTAACATCTCCTATCAAGCGAATTTGGCAACTTTATTACTTCATGCTAGTAAGTGGATGTCTGGTACTTTTCTTGCATCATTTTACTGCTCCGTCTTTCCCTGTCTACTTGATTACAATTTATCCAAATCCGAAACAATTGTCTATTCTAATAAGATTAGCATTTGGTTGCTATGAATTACTTTTGATGCTGATTCTGTGGTCACACATTATGGGTCATGACCCCTTGCTGGCGGGAATATCCAAGACTATTTCAATATCCCTTGACACCATTTCATATGGAGGAAAACGATGTTCCATCAAATGCTCATTTACATTCTATAATGAAATCCAACTAATTATGAACCAACTGAACAGTACATTTAAGTACTCTATTCTTATCAACACAAGTGTTACCCTTTCCATGCTTACTTGTAGCACTTGCATTGGAATGAAGTTAGGCTCTGATATACCTATCGAAGGAGCTATTTTGTTTTTTGGTCAAACCGTTGTATATATTATTAGAATATTTACTGCTTTCTTTATAATGGCAAAATTAAGACGATATTCTAAACACTTTTTGTACTCGTGGAAGCATAATGGCGTGGTTGAGGCTCTCAAGTGGTCAGAACCAAACTCAGTCAAGAATAGTATGAAGCGTTTACAGAGTTTTCATTTGTTGAGCTGGAGAACGGGAGATTTTTATAATGTTCAACACATAACTATACCTATCTTGTTGGACTCTACAATCTCACTTGTCATAACATTCCTTACAATCTAGTATATTGTTGTAATTTATATTGTCCTAGTCAAATAATAAATGTTTGCATAAGTGAACCTTTCTGTAAATAATGGATTGAATGATGATTTGGTCCCGCTCAGAATTATAAGTAGTTTCTTGAATTTGTAGATATGCTAGAATCCATAGTTGAATTAAAAAATTTCTATTTTGATTTGATGTCCATTGTAAGAAAGTAATATTTTAAGCAATCAGAAATGATTGAAAGCCAAGGAAGAGGTAGTTCTTACTAGCAGATTAGGGGTGACTCGAATCGACCAACAGCCCACAAGGACTTTGGAATATAAGCATATTACATGGGAAATGACTTAAAGTAAATTTATGCTGTATAATTTTCCAACAGAACCCTATAAAAGTAAAGCTAAACGATAAGTACTCTTTAGTCAGAAACTCTGTCCATTTCCACTTTTAAAAGCTCTTCCATTTCTTAGAGAGAGACTGCTGCTCTGTTCAATTTTGCTTAAATTGTACTAAATAATAATTCACGAAGTAATTCACGAATAAGTTTTGACGTATTGTTCAAAAATCGGTTCTTATTTTTTATGACATGAACGATGAGGTTAATGAACTTGATCAGTAATTCGCCCAGGCAATAAGTGTCCAGGATAATACGTCACGGCTAAAATTTCATATCTACAAAGTTTGAATGGTTATCAGAAAATTTTCGACAAGGATTCCAAAAACACATGAATGTAACAAACCTAAACCGAAGATCATAGAGACATTGACCAAAGTTATAAAATTAATTATGATTTTATTCAACCTTAAACTAGGTAGTCGTTTAGTTAACCAGAATAGGTAATACCCACTATTAATTGATTAGCCATATATTGCAAGATTTTCTCGCTGGTTTCTGGTGACAACTGCTCCAAATCACTTTCAATGATTTCCAGACAGACATTCAGGAGTCAAGTAACTTGATAAAGGAGATCTTTTGCTCCTTCTGCAGTCATTGTTTCATCAATCAGAGCAGTGTTGAGGTCGTTCATAATTCTACCTACTTCTCTGATTGGTTCATGGACTTTTTCACGAATACTATCACCGAATTCAGGATTTTCTTCACTTGCAACGGTTATTGTAGTGGTTTCCACTTGTAGAACTAATGCTTGATTTTTTTTTGATTTTTCAAGGGCTCGTGGATAGTCGACAGATGGAGAAGGGTTAAGGTAATCAATATTGTTTGCTGAAAAGTATTTTAAAATGCCATGGTACTCTGGAAATTGCTTGATGCTTTTAGACTTTTTGTACTATACAACATGGTGTCAATCGCCGTAGTATTGCATGATTAAATAAGATTCAAAATAGGACATGGACATTCCAGGATAATAGCCAAAATACTTTGATACTTCTGATGTGTTCAGGTCTCACTGCTATCGTTTGGAACAAATATTTCTTTCACTTTTTGAACTCCACCCACTCCAGGTTTAACTCATGTTTCGAGGGCATCCACCTCGGCTACTGATCATAGTTGGGCAAATTATGAGGAAGGGATCGGGTGGATGGAAAAATTGATTTGTATGTTTTAAATGACTCAATATTAGTGCTTTCCATGACTCCCTGTCAGTCACTGATTGGAAGTCATGACTTTGACTCTAAATGTTGTGAGTCGATTCCTGGAGACATGAGTCTTACTCCCGAGTCACGTAATACAAAATATGGAAACTCGGGTAGGAAAATCCAAAAGAAAATTTATCTATTCATTTAATAGTGAAAGTAGATGAGTAAAAATAAGTCAGATATGTTAATTTGTGCATGCTTGAAAAGAGTCATGAATCTGACTCTCAAACACGGAGTCATATTAAATGACTCCTGACTCCAAAAA
>NIPM01000027.1:693986-726726 GCA_002738285.1 Holacanthella duospinosa
AGTCACTGATTGGAAGTCATGACTTTGACTCTAAATGTTGTGAGTCGATTCCTGGAGACATGAGTCTTACTCCCGAGTCACGTAATACAAAATATGGAAACTCGGGTAGGAAAATCCAAAAGAAAATTTATCTATTCATTTAATAGTGAAAGTAGATGAGTAAAAATAAGTCAGATATGTTAATTTGTGCATGCTTGAAAAGAGTCATGAATCTGACTCTCAAACACGGAGTCATATTAAATGACTCCTGACTCCAAAAAATCCTGAGTCAGAGTCATGGAGAACGCTATTAAATATTCAGTCGACTCTTATTCTGGGTTACAAATCAAAATGTAATTTACTTTAAAGCTAATTTTCAATAAAATAAACATCCTTGCACAAATATAACGGGGACTGGAAGGTATTAATTTTTTTTAAGGAAGGACGGGGACGGGACGAGACGGGGAAGTATTTTTTTCTGAAAAGACGGGGACGGGAAGGGGAGGCCTTTTATTATAAGACTGGATAAAAAGTTTTTAACTAAAGACGGGACTGAGACGGTTGATTTTTGTGCCAAATACTGGTATATAGGTCACTAAATGACTCCTGACTCTCAAGATTCCTTGGAGTCAAGAGTCAGAATTAGAGTTTTGGAGAACACTACTGAGAATATGAAGTGGGTATTGTTTAATTTCATTTAGCCCAACTACAAACTGACAATATAAATAACTACTGCTATGATTGACTAATTTTTAGTGTGGGTCAGCTTTAGTAAGTTAATCAAACCTTATGTTAATTTCTGTACATTTAATAAAGTAGTTACTTTAGTCCGGAAGTTGTTTTATCAATAATTATTTTTTAAATTAATTAATTATTAACTTGTAAACCCAGAGTAAGACTCGACGGACTATTCAGTTAAAAACACAAAACCATTCCTTCATCCACCCAATCACTTATCCATAATTTGCCCAAATATGAGTCGCACCTGAGGTGGGTGCTATCGAAACAGAACTGAAACCTGGAGTGGCTGGATTTCAAAAAGTGAAAGAAATATTTGTTCCAAACGATAATACCACTCAATGTGAATTTTTCATTAATTCCTTGTTATATATTTTCTTTCCTGCACGATTCATTGCAGCGGGTTGACGTAGCTAGCCCACAGAAACAGAAGAGATATACCAATTAAGAAACGAGCAAAGTTGGCAGGATCACTAAATTGTTACACATATCAATAGTTCACACTTGATTCCACTTTCAATGTGTTACAGCTGTTGAATTATACCGTAATTAAGTTCGATATTAACCATAGGTGTTTTAACACTAGTTATAAGTATAGTAGCCCTAAGACTTTTTCTTTTTTCAGATAAACCAAAAAACCAAACTCTTCTTTGTCGTGTGCCTAAAGTATCATTTATTTACCCTCTGCTACAGTCCCAAAGAGAAGAGGGATCATTCAGTGTTTTTTGTCTCTTGTGCGGGATAACTCTGATCACGGGATACTCGTCATTCGGGCAGTGATGTGCCTACTCGCCTCTGCGAGTACGAACCCTAACCGTCTCGGGCAGGCGACTATACTTGCATATCGAACGCGAGACTACACTCGTCTCTCAGGAGGCGGATTGTGCTCGTCTCTCGGGTGGGGAACCCTGATCATGCGGTCCTACTCGTCTCTCGGGCGGCGGATTTTATTCAACAAATCCTTTTTATTTTACCTCGGACAGCTAACGCTATACAACAGAGGGGCAGACCTCGTATAAGGCACCGTAATCTTTGATGGATCCTATGCTCACGTCAAGGGTGACTGGTTTTCACACATAACACTTATAAGGATTTAGGCCATGGCATTCTCAATTAATGAGTAGTCGTTACGATTTTATCAGCGCAAATTCAGGCTAAAAAATTTAGTTTCCCACAAGCACGACACGTCGAAACACTAGTAAACTAGCATGGTGGCCTTATAACTTTCTCAATTACCAATTTCTAAATAATTCTCTGTATGTTTCATGAGGTACTTGACATACAATTAATTCGTAAAACATAACCAAAAAGCCTCAATCGTTTATATCGTCACTGACAATGGAACCGCTCAAGATTTCAACAAGGCATCTCTCGGCAACTGGCAATGCTCAAATGTATTTGTTTTTTATCAAAAATATTACCAGCTATCAAAATCAAGAGAGATGAACTAGACATTTCGACAAATTATCGAATGGCAGAGAGGAGCATACAACTACAAAACAGAAAATTTATGCTGAAAAGTTTTCTTGCCACGAACCTTATAGATAAATTAAAACTCGAATTAAGTTTTGTTATAACCCACTGTAGCTCATTGTAATTTAACATCTCTTATTTTTAATTTAACGAAATACTTATTTTTCATTCACCGAAGAAGCAAACTAGCTAGACACTGACTTACTTGTTGAAAGATGCTTGAAATTATTTAGATTTAAAAAATGTCATCTATCCCGTCTGAAACAATACTTATCTTCATAGTTTAACATGCTAAAACGGGACTACCTATAATGAATTGTCTTGGAATTAACAACCGTTTCATTTTGTCCAATACAATGATTGTTATGTGGTTGACAATGCAAGTAACAATGAAATCGTATAATCTACATTCGCTTGGGCAATGCTTAGGAATGTATCCTTGTCAATTGTGTCAAACGATGCAATTTCAATTTCAATTGGTTTTTTTGATATCAAAGACGTTCTTGTGTATCTACTATGTCCATGTTGCTGTATTGTCTGCCATATTGCTTCTCGAGACTTGATTTGAATATTAGCTGGAAATCCTGTTATGAACATTAGAAAACTAAAACAACTGAATGCTACTGATACTCCAATTGCAGTTAAAGTTCGACCGACGGGTAAGTGAATAGCAACCACATTTGACGATACAGTGAGTACAATAAGTCCGAGAATAATTTGCGGAATCCAAATTCGGTAGGTACTGTTGATTTGTCTTCCTATTAATTCTACTTGACTGTAGGTGCGTTTCCAGTATTCGAATTCAACTTTATTGAAAAAACTACAAAAATTTGTATTCAAAATTATATTTGTATAATCATAATTTGATGTAGAGATAAATTATCTATAATGAACCAATGGATGATCTTAGAAGACTCACCTGAGTTGTTTAACCACATGATAGTTCCCAAAATATATAAATGATAAGACATAGTTAATACATGCTGAAGATGCATAGAGCGTAGCTACAAAAAATTGTGCTGCAGTTAATATAGTAGTAAGGAAGGTTGAATGAAACCATGACCAACCAATAGTATGAAAGCATTTTCCATTTTGTTTTGAACATACTGGAAGAAAACTACCCAATAGATGGCCTTCGCATTGGTTTAGATAGTAAATCGTGATGACAATAGTTGCCCATACCATACTTCCACAATTTATTATCAAGAAAGTATTAAATGCCTTATGAGAAAGTTTACTCTTACGCTTTTCTAGCATACGAGTTTCTTCTGTGAATTGAAGCAGAAATTACTAAAATTATCAAAACCGTATCAAATTTTTGGTTGGGTTTACATACCTTGAAATTGTGTATAAAACTTTACAAAAGTGTTAAGTGTAGAAATTATTTCGTGTCTTCTCCAAAGCGTTTGAGTCATATTTACAACACTGAACATTGACATGGGTAAGTAAAAGAAAAATTGAACTACACTTGACTTTTCTTCAAGATTAATAAAGCTACCTTCGAGAACAAGTTTCCTAAAAAAACTACAAATTGCAACGATTGGATTGAGAGTTGCTCCAACTACCAGCATGATATAAATTAACATATATAGTTTCGAAGTTACGACTTTGAATTTTTTACATTTGATATCGTAACTTATAGGAAGGAAACCAAATATTCTTGGATATATCATAACAATTCGAATAGTCTTTAGAATCGCTTTAGTTTCCATACTTGATTCACTGATTTTGATGATACTAATAACTCACAAAATTTTTTTTTTCAACGAAATATATAGTAGACCAGTGATTATTAGCGACACCGATTTGACTATTAACCATCAAGTTCTCAACCTAAATTAAAATGATTTGGAAATTATTGTACGTAGGAGGTTGAGATTAGATTAATTTTGCACATATATGATTGGTGTATTCTTTCAATTGAAGGGGTATGCATACACTGATCAGAGGAAGAACTTAATCGACTTTCTATCAAATTTTAATTACTTCCACTTTCCACTCCTTAAAGATCTTTAATACGTAATTTTAATTCAATTCTTGGAAAAAGTAAGTACACGTGAATCAAATGTTAGTTTTTGAAGACAAGTCATAGCAATGAATGACCATTAACAAACATTGTTAATTAAAAATCAATAATAGAATTTAACTAGTAACATTGTCAAATTGAATGAATTCTGGCTTACAAACCAATTATATTTCCTCCAAAACAAGATCTCAAACAAGATGATGTTAAAACAATTGATTTATTGCCATTTGATATATAATGTTGACCTGGGATTTCTATACAAACAAAAATCATGTAAAGTTGTTTTTTTAAACAGACTACATAACACTGCACATAATTATAAAACAGTTACTTTCTCCAGCAAATCCCACGGTCCAAAAATTAACTTCCATTATGTTTTATAGTTATGACCAGTACTGTATATGCCACGCATACACTGCACTAGTGAGAAGATTAAATCTAGCTTTTGTGACTACAGACAAACGGTGATATTGTTAGAATGGAGTCTTGAATTATTGTGAGTTCTTTTTTTTTAAGAAATTGAAACACGAATACTCATTGAAGGAGAAGGCATTTCAGTGTCAAGTAGGTACTATTCCATCATGTCACTTTAACACTACAAAATGTATAATTATTCAATGAGGCTCTTCTCGTTGCTCATCAAAGAACTTATTACTTTAAGAAATTAATTTCTTTTACAAGTTCTTTCGAGGTTATTGGGAATGCTCAAAGTTGAAATTTGAAAGAAAAAAATAGGTCATGAAATTTGACGGCAATGAAATTTCAATATTTTGATTTCCACATATTCTTCTGGTTTAATACAAGTAATAATTTGTATGAAAATTTAGTAATTAGTCAAACATTCATAATTCTGAAGGATATGATAAAATTACGTAACAACAAAGATTTAATTGATTGAGAAGAAAAGAAAGGCTTGTTTTAAGTTATAGAAAGCGATGGAGGAAGTGAGGCGTTACAGCAACCGTAAATTGATTCTCTCAAGTGAATTAAAAAAAAAACACAAAACAAGGGTATCCCTCCTTAAGGACTTGAGCGGTTACAAACAAATTTTAACATCCTAACATATTTTCGTTCATTTACCTTTAGCGGAGCTCTCCAATCTTTTCGATCTAGCGAAACGAAGATAAATAGTAGATAGATTCGCCCGGAATTTTTTCTTCCCTTCCACTTGACATGTATTTTATGAAAAAAAAATAGAGCATCACTTATACAACATATCAGGGCTGCATAATCAAGTGTCGAAACTGATGACTTATGAACGTTAAATATTTTGAACAAAATTCTGAGACAACATACTTTGTTGCATTGTACTTACGTACTAGAATTATATTCGAAAATCTTGATTTTCAATTAATTATAGTGACTTTTCACCCTTGGCACTTAGATTCGTTGCACTAATTTCTAGTGATACACCGAAGCTTCGGTTGGCCGAANACACAAAACAAGGGTATCCCTCCTTAAGGACTTGAGCGGTTACAAACAAATTTTAACATCCTAACATATTTTCGTTCATTTACCTTTAGTGGAGCTCTGCAATCTTTTCGATCTAGCGAAACGAAGATAAATAGTAGATAGATTCGCCCGGAATTTTTTTTTCCCTTCCACTTGACATGTATTTTATGAAAAAAAAATAGAGCATCACTTATACAACATATCAGGGCTGCATAATCAAGTGTCGAAACTGATGACGTATGAACGTTAAATATTTTGAACAAAATTCTGAGACAACATACTTTGTTGCATTGTACTTACGTACTAGAATTATATTCGAAAATCTTGATTTTCAATTAATTATAGTGACTTTTCACCCTTGGCACTTAGATTCGTTGCACTAATTTCTAGTGATACACCGAAGCTTCGGTTGGCCGAAGACTTCATACAAAATTGGCCCAAAGGACATCCGTCATTGACCTAAGGATTCGGCCGAAGAGTTAACTATTTCTGGCGCATTTAACTGATTATGATGTTGGAGAGTGATTAGGTCACATAATTAAAATGTAACAGAAAACTGACGTTTTATTGTTGCATTTATTTTTTTAAATATCCTTATTCTAAATCTAATCCCATTTTGTATTCTTTCCAATTGCATTATTTTTTTACCCTTAATTTATTCTATTNTTCATACAAAATTGGCCCAAAGGACATCCGTCATTGACCTAAGGATTCGGCCGAAGAGTTAACTATTTCTGGCGCATTTAACTGATTATGATGTTGGAGAGTGATTAGGCCACATAATTAAAATGTAACAGAAAACTGACGTTTTATTGTTGCATTTATTTTTTTAAATATCCTTATTCTAAATNCACATAATTAAAATGTAACAGAAAACTGACGTTTTATTGTTGCATTTATTTTTTTAAATATCCTTATTCTAAATCTAATCCCATTTTGTATTCTTTCCAATTGCATTATTTTTTTACCCTTAATTTATTCTATTTCTTACGAGTACGACGAACGAGTGTACGATTGGGATGTGGGTTATACTCAGCACCCTTACTTTTGAAGCCCATCTATTTGGAGGTTGGCGGTGGCAGGTTATTTGGTGAGGTTTTAGTCGTAAGATGAAATATTTGACAATTTTGATTCATTTCATGACGGACGACAATCAAAAAATTTCATTTTTTAGTAACTTGGTTGGATTCATTCTAATTGGATTGGTTGGTAAACGACATTCTAATTCGTAAGCTTGTAAAATTTTACATTAAATTATCCAACCTTGAGCTCAATAAATTGAGTTGATGGANCATTCTAATTCGTAAGCTTGTAAAATTTTACATTAAATTATCCAACCTTGAGCTCAATAAATTGAGTTGATGGAATTACAATAATAAATAATTTATTAAAAATAGAATATTAATTTTTATATTTTATTTTCATNCATTCTAATTCGTAAGCTTGTAAAATTTTACATTAAATTATCCAACCTTGAGCTCAATAAATTGAGTTGATGGATTTACAATAATAATAATTTATTAAAAATAGAATATTAATTTTTATATTTTATTTTCATTTAATTTCTTTAATTTACGAATTATTCTTCAACTCACCATCAACTTACTATTTAAATTTCAGTAACTTAACAGCACGATGGACGACCTAGTGCGACTTCGCTGGACAAGTCATCAAGGGGTAACCCTTTCCATGCTGGATTCATTTCTTGCTTCAGAGACACTAGTTGATGTCACACTTGCATGTGACGGTCAACATTGCCAGGCACACAAAATTATCCTATCAGCATGCAGTCCCTATTTCCAGGTTATAAGATTTTTCGTAGGGATAAGTATTTATTGTTAATGTGACCGATTAATTTGATTATGTGTAAGCAACGAGTATGTCATATGTTGGGATGGATCTCATTTAAGCTCAGAGTATTGACCCCTTAGTTACGGCTATTAAGAATAGCCGTAACTAAGGGGTNCTTCAGAGACACTAGTTGATGTCACACTTGCATGTGACGGTCAACATTGCCAGGCACACAAAATTATCCTATCAGCATGCAGTCCCTATTTCCAGGTTATAAGATTTTTCGTAGGGATAAGTATTTATTGTTAATGTGACCGATTAATTTGATTATGTGTAAGCAACGAGTATGTCATATGTTGGGATGGATCTCATTTAAGCTCAGAGTATTGACCCCTTAGTTAAGGCTATTAAGAATAGCCGTAACTAAGGGGTCTCTAATCGTAACCTTCTTACTCAGAGTATTGAACCGTTAGTTCAATACTCTGAGTAAGAAGGTTACGATTATCCGAACCGCCTCACAACTATTGCTATTTCTTCAGTTATTTCAGTTGCGGGCATATTTTATTCTTAAGCTCCAATTAGTAAAAACAAACAAATTCTGTCCAAGAAACGCTATCATCAAATAGTAATTAGTAAAATATTTATTTGAAAAGAAGTGTTTATAATTGATAGATTGTGGTACATTTCTTCACGGACATGGGAATTTGTTTGGATAATTTTAATAGACAACTTTCACCAATGAATAATGATTATTTTTTTTTCTAGGAAATACTGGGCGTAAGTACGGTTAATAAACATACGATAATATTCCTAAAAGATGTAAAATATTCTGAACTCCAAGCATTGGTTCAGTACATGTACCGAGGTGAAGTCAATATATCGAAAGAAGATCTCCCATCTTTCCTGGCAGTAGCAGATGCTCTAAAAATCCGAGGACTTGCATCCACTGATACCCATACTAGTGCCAACACATTGATCATCCCATCAGGAACCAATAATTCTAACACTTACAACCAAATTCATTCTTCCTCATTTCTTCAAAATTTACAAAGTTCTTCTGGAAGGTCTTCCTCGCGTAATCAAAACTACACTACTGCAACACCAAGTACTCCACCTCAAACGCAGCAACTGATAGATTTGGCAAATCCTTCTGTAGCTCTCAATCGAACTAGAAGCACCACAATTGCGTCAAATTCTACTGTAGGGTTAGATTTTTCTAGGACGCAACTCCAAGCTCATTCAAATTTCGATAGTTTAGTGGAACACCCAGAACCCATGATTGAAGATATCCATACTGAAGTAAGTTGAAAAATTATAATTATTTTAAGATTTGGGAGACCGAAACGAAAATTTTTAAGTACCTGCAGGATTCGAACCAACCCTTATGATCACTCTTTTCATCACCTCTAATACCATTTTCATTAAGCATAAGGACCCACGTTGAGGTTGTTATCGACTCTACCAAAATTTACTTTTATAGTCGCTTAGATTTCAACGAACTTATTTTTCAATTATTAAAATGATCTCTCTTCCATATACAATCATCCTAACAGACTTTACTTTAATTTATGAATTTGTTAATCTTATATTATTAAAAAATTTATTTACAGATTAAACCAGAGACTCAAAGTTACTCTATATCTCAAGAAGACTTTGATACAACTCAAGTACTGCACGAATCAAGTATGCTTTCAAATATTGTTTTGTTGCATGGCTCCAATAATTTCCGAAGGTCAACTATACTGATCTTTGTGTAAATTTTTTAGTATTTTTTTTTTAAATTAGCTTCAATGTAACAACCTAACAACATTAATTTATCAAAAATACTCTTGAATTCAGAATACTGAATCTAGCGAAACCCATATACTTTTAAATCACAGACCCAGTGTTCCCAGTAGGAAATAGTAATTGTGAAATAATAGTGGGAAATACCAGAATACGAAATAGTATAAAGTTGGGAAATAATATACAAGATCATTTAAACTCATCCCAACTCTTTGTGTTTATTTTTAGCCGTATAAACTGAGTTTATAGTAAAACACTCAAACCAAACAAGTTACACTAGCAATGCATCTGCAATAAATATTTATTAATTTTTGTTGCATAATTCAAATCACCCTGCAACCATACCATGCAGAATATGTGAACGGTTTTTACTTTTTTAAACAGATTTCATAGTAAAAAAAAATTTTTTTTAAGCGTTCACATATTCTGAATGGTATGGTAAACTCGAAATACATGTTGCTGGATTGAGACCAAAATCCAAAACTTGTGGTGATCAAAATTGAAACTGAATACGAATAGTAATTCAAACTCAAAATCGAAATCGAAATTCTCTACCTATTCAAATTTGAAATCGTTTAACTAGAAATGGGAATCCAGATTTAACGTTAGGTGATAGTAATCGATATCGAAGTTTCGATTTTGATGTTGAAGCAGTGAACTTGTTCATTTTCATTTCAGTTCAACTGTTGGATTGAAAGTTAGCAGTAGTGGTAAATATTACCTAGAATGAATATATATTATGTCTTAATTACATCATGCAATTTCTTGCGCAAAATTTGATGAAATTTTTGGGTGAATGAGTACAGTTTTAGCAGAAACGCATTTTTTCTTAAAATTTTAGTTTCTATAACGCAATCGCTTTAGCATTAGTTACCATTACATTAGCTTCAACATGATAATTTAAAATGCATCCATTTTCAGATAGAAGTATCTTGCGCAAGAAAGATCGAAATTGCATCCGATTCCAATTTCAATTAACGACCATAAAATTTTTCAATAAAACCTCATCCACAAAACGGACCACACTCATTCGTTCTACCCAAAAATTTCATCAAATCTTGCGCAAGAAGTATCATAATGTAATTGTAGCATTAGATGGTCAAAAATGAATTTTGATTTCAGCGCAAGATTTCGAGAGTTCGTGGGAGAAAGCTGAAGAATCTGATTTTAATGGGAGTAACGAGATTACTGGTGACATTATATGCGAAAGTTCAAACAATAGAAGAAATTCTAGCCCTGATCTTCATACCGTATCCAGCAGCGAATTGAAGCAACGGCGTGGAAATACCTCTTTACATGTTCCTCATGGTGTGATGAGTGTAATCAAGAACAAGCAACCAAGTAAGGGAAATTACAAATAATTTTCAAATTGTTTCATAACTTTCTGTCTATTTAACAGTTCGTCCAGCGTGGTTAGGTAACTACAATAAGAAACCTAAGTTTAGATGCCCCAATGCAAACTGTGGAAGAGTCTATTCAACAAAGGGAACGCTATCTAGGCATATAAACTATGAATGTCACAAAGAACCCCAATTTGGATGTAAGTTTTGTGGAGTCAAAATGAAACTGAAAACTAATGTAGTGGCCCATGAGTTTCGATGCAAAACAAAACATAGGTTAAAACAATCAGCGGATATTGTGTTTCCTAGGAAGACCCCATGTGACTAGAGAGTAGTATTCTGATTGTAAGTATTTCACGCAAATCTTACCTTTCCATGCGTTCGGAAGCCAAAGAAAAAAAAACTCTTAGTAAACAGCATGATCAGCAGTCTAGTTACAATCTTAAAAAATTTTACGGTTTGGCTTCCGAACGTATGGTACATATACCCATCACGNTCTTACCTTTCCATGCGTTCGGAAGCCAAAGAAAAAAAAACTCTTAGTAAACAGCATGATCAGCAGTCTAGTTATCTTAAAAAATTTTACGGTTTGGCTTCCGAACGTATGGTACATATACCCATCACGTGTTTCTACCATCCTAAACATATAAAACGTACGGTATCTATTAAATACCTATATATACACTAACTTAATAAATAAATTTTCTTTACGTGGTTTTACTTAACATACGGACTTCATGTTTTCCATTTATCACTCAATTTTGTACAAAAAATATTTGAGTTAAGAAACATGTCGAAGTTAAAGTTTGGTAAATAATAACCCTTATTATTTTCCAAAAATTAACAAAATAAGATTAGCAAACAACGCCCAAAAATTTCTTCCTAAAAATCTACCTGGCTAATTATTAAAACTGTCCGACTCTTTAAAGGGTAGTGCCAAACAAGCAATGTCCATTCTACATTAGGAGAATTATACATTATTCAGGAAAGTTCTTCATCAACATCATCGAGAAAAGATAAGGTTGTATTTGGGTAAGTCTAATCCTATTCAATTCTATCTGAAGTTTGGTTTATTTTTCAGCTAGATAGTAACCAATCATCTTTTAAAACCTTATGATTACAGTTAGTGAGGATATTGTCCTTGGAATGGTTGTCCTGGATTGTTTGAGGGAGCAAATCCTCCAGGACCAGACGCGAAACCCATGGCACTTGGGTATGCTACTCCCGTGGCTGGTGACGGTTGCATTTGTCCGATTTGGTGGTAAGGTGGTGGATTTGTACCCGCTGGATACTGTTGTGGGTACTNGTAAGTCTAATCCTATTCAATTCTATCTGAAGTTTGGTTTATTTTTCAGCTAGATAGTAACCAATCATCTTTTAAAACCTTATGATTAAAGTTAGTGAGGATATTGTCCTTGGAATGGTTGTCCTGGATTGTTTGAGGGAGCAAATCCTCCAGGACCAGACGCGAAACCCATGGCACTTGGGTATGTTACTCCCGTGGCTGGTGACGGTTGCATTTGTCCGATTTGGTGGTAAGGTGGTGGATTTGTACCCGCTGGATACTGTTGTGGGTACTGTTGTGGGTACTGTTGTGGGTACTGTTGTGGGTACTGTTGTGGGTGCTGTTGTGGGTACTGTTGTGGGTGCTGTTGTGGGTACTGTTGTGGGTTGTGAGGCATTCCAACTCCCGAACCTACCATTTGTGTACCATACATACCTCCCTGGGGGTAGGCCTGATGAGCCGGAATTTGACCTTGGAATTGAGGCTTAGTGCTCCCTTGAGTTTCCAACTCCATCTAATTTTTCAAAAAAAAGCACAATAGAACAAGCACAATTTTTATCCAAAGTATTAATTAACATGCAACGGATATGAAATAATTATTTTCATACATATGCAACCAGCAAGCCAACAAGATTTATCCGTTCTTGTATTGTCATATTGACATTCGAAATCCTAATTTGGAAACCAGTTGTAATATTTCCGGTGACCTCTCCGACGTTACCCTTTTTTTGCTTGTAGTCTTTATCCGTCTTCTCCTTGTTTTTTTTGTCCTTGTGCTTTAGATTTGGATCACCGTAATGAGTTTTGGGATGCATGGTGCTTAAGCTCTGTGATTTTATTTTCATCTAAAATTAAACAAGTTATATTTAAAAATTCAATGAAATGGGTATCAATTTGGTGAACTAACGTACCTCCACATTCGAACCGTGCTTCATTTTCCCGCTCATCACCAGAAGTGGTTGATTCATGGAGTTCTGAAGCACTATTTGCCTTTTTCCATCCTTATCTTTTTTAGCATCCTTGGTTTGTTTCGCCGAAACTAATACTGTACCAATGGGATTACCCACAGTATCGTGTAAGTTTGCTACCTAAACAGAAAATTTCATATCAATTTGGAATTTGAAAAACCAGACACATTTTTTAGTTCAACTAACCTGACTTTGTTGAGTGTAAGAAATTTTGAGTTGTTCCATTTGCGTCGAATCCCTGATACCCAATGAATGCATGGGCGTGGAATTCATTCCACTAATAGGTACGTTAACAGAATCCATAACCCAAAGAAGAGGTCCTGTCTGGTCCTTGACGACATATTTACTCGGGTCTCCAACGGAACGTCCTATGACCAAATTGACAACAATATTGAAACTCATATTATTATTATTGATCAAGGTGTTTTTATATTGTTTGTTGTCGCTGCGCTTTTATAAGGTTGTGGACACTCCACTTTTGTAACTTCTAGCGATTTTGAAAACTTTGGTAAGTTTCTGTTTCTCTTGTTTAAAAACAACCAGTATTGCGTGCGATATTAAGAAATAAGTGGTGAGACAATGACTCGCATTGAGAGGGGGTGAATAACCTTTCTAAATAATTGTCATTCAATTCCTATTCAATTCTTACATCAAGAACTTGTGTAAATTTTGACACTAATTAAATTGTGTGTTTTTGTTAGCCATTCTCAATACCAGACTTCTAAATTAAGCGTAGCGAAAAAGTTTTCTTTAATTTTTCAATTTTTATTTTTGAATTTCAATTAACATTGGTTTTAAAGTTTCACTGGGGAGATAACGAGGAGATACCCCGGGGAAAGGGGGATGTAGATTGAGTATGATATCTCATATCTCCGACTTCCCAGGGGATGAAAACACTGGATGCGAATGTTTACTTACTAAAAGCGTTTAAAAACAACAAACAGTTTAAAATCAGTTTAAAATTAATTTTAAGACGATATTTCTCTTGTTAATTCAAATACCTGAGACAATTGAAAAAAAATTTGAATTTAGAAGTGATCGTCCTTGTCCATGGAAGACATTNTTAATTCAAATACCTGAGACAATTGAAAAAAAATTTGAATTTAGAAGTGATCGTCCTTGTCCATGGAAGACATTTGAGTGACTTGGGAAAGCACTTGCAGGTTGCATTTTAAAATTGACAGGGATTTAACTGAAAATTAAAGAATGAGTTTCCAATTCCAACTCTCAGTACACTCGAGACTCAACAGAAAGTCAGAAACTGGTGATTCAGTTCTCAAGGTTTTGTGTTGTCTAGTTGACTGATATGCTTTAGTTGTTTACCTATACTCCTGTTCATCTAAAATTTACGGCAAAGTCAAATTGCCAAAAACTCTCAGCAGAGGAACAACTTCATCGGGACGACGGACACTAGACAACGAAATGATTAAAAATGAAACTGATGATAAGATACGAGAATAACTTATGAAATCATGTGCAACGGATGTGATGATAATTATTGAACTTCATTCACCGATGATTATGATTTCTTTTAATCATTTACTTATGTCAGAATCAGTATCACCAATGGAATGTGACAAGTCATCTCGACTATGAAACTATTCATACAACAACAGTGAAAGTTCGTTATAAAACATTTAATGTCATCATATTTGGTTATTGTAGAATTCCAAGTAGGAAATATTATGTAACGTTTTTCAACTAGTAGTTTTGCATCGATAAGTTAGCGAAATGGAATTATTTTAATCACATTCCGCAGCGCTTTTTTGAATAATGTACAACATCATCAAATCTAAAGTTTTTTGCTACGACATGGGTGTCCAAACGTTTAGCTAACTCCATATTATAACATCAATTTCGCTCTGACAGACTATTGGTCAATATTTTTGTGCTTCTGAATTGTTATATTAAATTAAATTATAAATAAATATTTGGTCGACTTGTCTATCTCAGCACGTGAGCTATTCATACTGCTGTACCTACTATTACTGAAAACTATGCGAGCTAATAATCATTTCAAGCAATCTAAGTGTAAAGCAAGAAAACCTTTGCACATGTTAAAATTTTCCATACCAAATCAAGACAATTTAAGACAACTTCATGTGACATGTCCCTGGCATGTGACTTTCTAAAGATAAAATTTATAGTATACATAACCAGCGTTGAACATACATCACATTGAATATTTAGCAAGAAACTCTGCTTTGTCTGGAGCGTAGTAACGCAAGTTGAAGCAGTACTGTAATTAGTTAATTCATAAATGATTTTTTATCTTAACACATGCTTCTTTTTTTATATTACGGTTGCTGCTTTGGGTTTCACAATTAATAATTCTGAAACTAAAATACCTGAACATTTTTGATTTTGTTCTCGGACGATTGACTATGTAATAATGGATCCACATCTGCAAGTAGTTGAACCGTCTGTGTCAATTCGAGAACTGACACGTTCGGTGTCTGATGGTCCAACATCTTCAGCATCCAGCACTTTTTGTTCAAATGGCTGAAGGTTTAAATGAAACGGAGGTATGAACTAAAAAATCTAGATAAATTATAGCTGAAACTAGAGTTGCCTTTCCCCCATCGTGCTTCGAGGAAAGTGCGGTGTGGTTAAAAACATTCAGTACCCATTTGAATACAGTTGCCTTGGGAAAAACTGATTGTGTCATTGGAATTTTTTAACCACACCGCACTTTCCTCGAAGCACGGTCGGGGAAAGGCAACTATAGATCCAGCTTATAAAGGCAAATTTTCAGAGAAAAAAGTGGTACAATTTGTAGGTCAAGCGAAAGGATAATTTTTGCTTCTTTCTAGTTCTAGGATAGGAAGCAAATGGAATGAAGGGACTAATGAAGCTGGAACACAGAGAATAATATCGGAGGAATGAGACATAGATATATGGAGGAAACGGAATTAAAGAAACAAAAGGTTCAAGATCATGAAGATAAAATGAAGGAATATGGCGGATGGGAAAGCGAAATTGAAAAAAAAGATATAAANAGAATTAAAGAAACAAAAGGTTCAAGATCATGAAGATAAAATGAAGGAATATGGCGGATGGGAAAGTGAAATTGAAAAAAAAAAGATATAAATTAAGACGTAGTAAACACGATGGAGCAGAACCATACGTTTACTGTATGGAAGAGACTCNAATGAAGGGACTAATGAAGCTGGAACACAGAGAATAATATCGGAGGAATGAGACATAGATATATGGAGGAAACGGAATTAAAGAAACAAAAGGTTCAAGATCATGAAGATAAAATGAAGGAATATGGCGGATGGGAAAGCGAAATTGAAAAAAAAGATATAAATTAAGACGTAGTAAACACGATGGAGCAGAACCATACGTTTACTGTATGGAAGAGACTCAATCAGTACTAATAAGATAAATATAAATTCCTTGGTTTTATTCAATAAGTAAAGCATTCAAAATATTAAGGGCAGTAAAGTTTAGAATAATTGCTGTATAGAATAATTAAACTTTTCAATGTAATTCGTGATAAAGTTTACAGTCCAATTTTGCCAATGTTATTAATAATTTGTAGTAATGTAACACACGTGTTTATTTCCGTGGTATTGGACTTTAAATCCCACGAAGAGAATAGAGGTCAATCACTCTGAGGTCATTGTTCGTTTGGAAGTAGAAGTACGCGATCTCGTTCCAAAATTTATGTTCCAGAGGTTTCGTCTCGAATTTGCTTGTCGCCCGCAGGAAATTGTCAGGATGTATCAGCCAATATTTTTTCTCTCACTAAATTAAAATTTTAATACAAAAATTAAAATAGATAGATGATGAAAAAATCATAATTTGAATTGATTTTGGGTGAATTTGACAAGTTATAAAAATGTATACTAATTTTATTATTTTTAAAATGATTGTATTAATTTGCTTGAGATATTGTTTAAATAAAAAAATTCTTTACATAAATTTAATTGGTGTTGGTGTAGTGGGATTATTGCTGTAGCTGATGTTGATATAAACAGCAAGGTCAATGGTTGAAGTTCCATAAGAGCAATTCAGACACAATTTTTTGTTTTGCAACGGGGTGTTGTTAAATCTCAAAATTTCTATAATGAGGTTTGACTGTACTTTGAAATCTTCGGTCATTAACAGTCGGACATTGGTGGGCATCTTACTTCATCAGAATATCCGAATTACAAATTGCGGGTTCCAGAATCCAGAAATATATAACTTGTGTATTGGATATATTCACTTTCCAAGAAATTTTAACTACCAATTACAGTAATTGCATTTTAATTTGTGCAAATAACTTTTTTACCTACACATCTATTTAGACACTCCTGATTCATATTCTTGTTGAGACGATGCATCATCGTCAGTTAGTGCTGAAGTGAGAAAATCTCAAACACCAAAAAAAAATGGAATTCAAAATTGTTGTTGAAAATGTAGTTTTATCTCATTTCATCTTCTTGTAGCGCGCAATAAAATTTGCAACACCTTTCAATTCTTCTAATCAAATAAATTACAATACACCCGTTACAAAATTGAAATTGAATTAATATGAATTGATGAAATTAAGATGAAATTGGATAATGCGATTAATTACAAGTAATATGCCACCTAAGAATTAAAACATTATTTCTTAAGGTTTAGGGTAGAGACTCCTAGCGCAAACCATCTGGTGGAGGTAATTCACATAAATTTGTGTCAAATTTGTCCATAAAATAATTCTTTTCTGGGAATATGTAAACTGGTTTAATGGATTGAAAACTGAAATATAACTTAGGAAAGATTATGATTCTACGATCAGTGGACAAAAACAATTAATTTTAGAAAATTAAATTTTTTTGGATGTTCCTTTGACTAGCCGATATCTCTTGGCAAATTATGCTTGATTCATTCAACATTTAAATATCGAAAAACTTTAAAACAATTGTTTCTTTTTTCCTCTCATTAATTAAAATAAAACTGACAAACTTAAATTTCTATTGCAATTTTCCAAGTTGTCAAATTAGTTTACCTGACATGTCCATTGGGTCCAGGGTGGTGGTTATTTCAATGCCGCCAAATTTGTTGACCTATTTTTTTCTTTCAAATTTCAACTTTTAGCGTTTCCAATAACCTCGAAAGAACTTGTCAAAGAAAATGATTTCTTAAAAGTATAAGTTCTTTCATGTGCAACGGGAAGAGCCTCATGTCAGTAACATTTATAATTCTATTAATGAATGATGTTACAATGGGCCAATTCCCGCAATTGTATAGAACGCTTCATAGTACTGTAGGACTGAAACTATGAGATTAATACAACTATGAAACGTGACTCATTTTGGAGGTCTCTGATTGGTTGAAAAAACTATGAGGCTCCCACTAGTTCTAATCTACCTCACAGGCATGTATAAATGTCATAGTCCCTCAATTCAATCCTCTCCACTCAAACTCAAGAGAAACAAATTCTGTTTGAGAAGAGTTGTGGGGATGGGAAAGCTGTTAATTCTAGCACAACTTTTCTATCATTTTCGTTCCCGTAAATTTTCTAAAATCTCAAAGTACTATGAGTCTTAATACTATCAGGCGCTCTATACAATTACGGGAATTGGCCCAATACTTTTATAAAATTTACAATAATTTAAACCAGATATTACTGTAGCATTTATTACATTTACCACGAATTTAATGAATGCTTTTGTATCAAAAAATTTCACTTTAATAATATCTCATGCTCACAAGTCCTAATGGGTATACAAGTGTCACTAAACGGAAGTGGTGGATTCATCTTCCTTGAAGGCTACGATAAGAATGTAGAGCATATATGTATGTTTATGTTAAGAGTTTTTTGTCTAAGTTGAGTAAACAGTAAACGTTCATAATTCTTTTCACAACGGCGAAGGCATTTACCACTGTTAATATCCGTTGATCACATTTACGTCGCTTATTTAAAGAATTTTCAGTGAATAAACGGATTAATGAATTGGTACGATTTATTCAACGGTTCCTGATGCTATGGGTTATTTCCTTTTAGGTTTTTATGATAGACTTAAAAATTTAACGGGATATTTCAAAAACTTTGTCACATTTAGGCCTAAAAAAGCATCAGCAAGATATCTCCCTAAATTCAACCTTAGTTTTACTAAATGTAAATGATTTATTATAGGTATGCTAAGTGTTTATTGTTGTCGACAACTCTTAAAGTTTAACCACAAAAACTTGTTCCAAAATTCTTGTGACCGGGCCGACATGGTAGCTTGAGTAGTCCATTGAGAAGCTTCCGTGATGTCTTCACAGGCGTACTTACACATTTTGGTTCCAACTCATTTGCAATGTACTGTGCATTCTCAGTTTCTTCTTTACAGAATGCTTTGGTCGACAATTGGTAACATGTGGTATTGAACAAAAACCAAGATTTGGATACTGAATCATCATTTTCAGGACAAATTCGTTTGACACAAGATGGGGTTTTAGAATCATTGTCCAAATTGTACCATTCGTTTTTGTCACAAGGTCCCTAGAGATAATCCAAAGGTATTGATTCCGTAAGTTCTATATTTATAACAGTTACTTTAACCTTCTTACCTTGTCAAATAAATGGAAGCATTTATTATTCGAACCAGAGTAGAGTAGAGGTCGGTAGTTTTGTCCAACAAATATTTTACAATCGCACTCTCCATAAATTGAATCCCCATCAATCAAATAAAATTCCATATTTTCCGGACATGGGTTTATTCCTCTACCTGGGATATAACAATTCCCCGTTTCGTTGTAGATTCTATAGTATATATTTAGTTCGTTTATATCTCTTGGGCATTTTGAGGTACGTTCTCTAGTGTATAAATCAAAAACAGTTATTAATAAATAATACTGATTTCTTACCAAAGTTGTTAATATATAATGGTGATTTTTGTCATAGTACAAAAAAACATTACGATTCAGAAGTAGTTCCAGATATTGATCCTGATGGGTGCATTGGATATAAATCACTCCTACCTTTTGAAAGTAATTGATCCAGAGAAAATACATTTGTACTATTAGACTCAATTGGAAGAGTTACATTTTTATTAACTAAAATATGAATATGTTTATTCACAATTTTCACTGGTATTTGAAAACTATCCCTTTCTGGATCAAATCCATGGCTAATATTGGGATGATTGTTTCCAAGCCATTTCAATGGTATACTATTTGAGCTAACACTTCCAATTGCAAGAATTGCAACTAAATTCAACGAAAATTGTACAAGATACATTAGAAATTGGCAAAATACAAATTTACTCGTTTCAGTTGGAAGACAAAGAGCTACTAAAATATTATTAATCCATTGAGTCCATTTCCTCAATCCAATTGTAATGAATCTTATATAAAATTGTACTATGCACATATATCCTTCGGATATTTTGCAAAAAAAAAATCCAAGGTGAGCTAGAAGTCAATTCAGTTATTGAGGATTGAAAGATCTTGGATACACAAGGAGTAGTGATTAGCTCAATAATTGTTGGATAATTTCAACCGGTTGTAAGTGGCATTGGTGTTTCATAATCTTTTGTTTTATTTTGCATCCATTCATGTCTATCATTTAAAAATTTTTGGTCAAAATATAATGATAATGACTATTAGAGTAATAGTACGAATGGGATCAAATCAAGTCTTGTTGATTTATATTATGTCTACCATCTTGCCTAGCTATTTAACCAAAACTGATTTCAAAATTACACAAATTTGTAACTTGCTCCTACCATCCATTTTGTATTTAGTTTGATAAAGGTGATTTTTTATTGTTGTCGCTTTGGTNTATGTCTACCATCTTGCCTAGCTATTTAACCAAAACTGATTTCAAAATTACACAAATTTGTAACTTGCTCCTACCATCCATTTGTATTTAGTTTGATAAAGGTGATTTTTTATTGTTGTCGCTTTGCTTTATAAGATGGTGACAGTCTCATCTCTATAATGTTTGAAATTTTGAGAACATTCCTACTCCTTTTCTTGTTTAGAAACAACCAGTTGGAATTCAAACTCGACAATTCAGAGGTCAATAACCAAAAAGCATTTGGTCATTGACCTTTGAATTTTTTTGGTTAAATTTACTGGTAAAACGATAAACACTTAATAGATTCAAGTATCTCCCCAATTTCCATTAGGCTTCGGGAAATCTTTCTCTCCAATTTATTGAAGTAAGGCATCGGTTACCAAATACAGCAGCCTAGATGGATTGTTGCAGTGCAACCGCCCATACAGGCGTTTACAATATTGTTGATACGCATTCCGAATAACCCATGGAAGGGTTTATCCCAGGAGGGTTTTGGTTTGTTTAAAGTTCCCTTAGATTTTATGTTGCTTAGGAATTTGTTTTAGATTAGACTTTTATTTAGGCCTTCATCTAACTTTCTTTTTAGGTTTGCTTTGTAAACTAATACATACAAAAATATATACTGAAACCTAAAAAAATAACCCTGAGGTAGATCTGGAGGAAAACTTTAACAAAATCTAAACAAAGATGGTAAAACTAAAACCTTACTGAAATTCTAAATATAAATATAAAACATAAACCTAAAAGAAAACTTAAGCGATACGAAAATTTAAAAAGACTATGTAACCGTGCGTCGATCACGGTAACCACTTGTGGGAACAGTTGAAACATCCCAGTGAAATAACTTACACAGGCGATATAGAATCAGCGATTAATTAAAAATCGCAGCTTCACCGCAGTCAGTTTAGTCACGGTAAATCCACCCATAAATTTATTCTCATCAAGATTTTAAACGGCCTGCAAATTTGCCTTCGTCAATACAGTCGGTGTCTCAGAAAGTTGGGTTTATGCACACCTATTCGTACTAGAATTTTCTGAAGTTGAATTCTCCAGTGGAAGTTAATAGGGACACTGTCGGATAGGAAAGTGACCTTTCACCACTATCTCTGGTTTCCCTCTCTTCTTCTGCGCATATCAAGAAGTTGGGGCGTTTGAAATCAGGTTTCAATGTCTAACAAAATGTCGCTTCCCTATCATTCGGGAAAGGCATCACTGTCTCCCCCAGCTTCTGTCTCGTTCACATCTTTACCAAGACGAAGCCTATTTCCCTATTCCCAATTCCCTGACCCATGATCATTAGACCTCATGATCATTACCTACCGTGCTCTGCTCCAGTATAAACCCAAAGCCTCTCATTTCTGTCCCACAAGTTGATAAAATCCAACTTTTACCGCTGAAGAGAAGAGGACTCTTCTTCTCGGTGCATTTGCCTTGTATCGATTGCCAGAGTACGAATAAGTGAGTCAAATTTGTTCGCACTGATTCCCAAGTCAGGTGCTCCACGTGTGAAAGAACAACTTCCTACTTCTCTTCAATTCAAGCCCGACGAATCAACCGTCAATAAAATCAATGACGGCTGGCTGAGGTTTTCGTACGATTCCTACTTTACACTGCTTTACACTTTACTTTACACTTTACAGTCTGTTTGCAACTGGTGGGGCTTTACTTTAGCCTTTCGACTACTTAACATTTCATATTTATGAAAATATGAGATCGCATTTTGAGTTCTCTTGTTGAAGACTACTGCCATTCAAAACCAAACCGGCAATAACATTTATTTTGTACTTCCATATAATGCGAATATAATATTTATCTCTAATTTCTCATTTGAGAAAGTAGTCATTGCTTCTGTCTAAAATAGATTATTCAACTATCACAACAACAACGCTATCACAAGTAAAGTTGTTTCAGGTTAACACAGACCAGGAATTGAGTGAAATGATTTGGAAAATAATTTAGGTTGGAGCAATCGTCACGTAACGCCAGTTTTATACTTAATGTCATTCGTCCTTCATTCGAATGAAATGCAGTATAAGGAAGTTTTGCAAAAATCTTAATTGTTAAGGTAAATGGATTGCAAATTTTATTGCAAATATTCAACAATCATACTGTATTTTATTCGAATGAAGGACGAATGACATTAAGTATAAAACGGGCGTAAGTTTGTGGGATAGTGAGNCATACTGTATTTTATTCGAATGAAGGACGAATGACATTAAGTATAAAACGGGCGTAAGTTTGTGGGATAGTGAGCATAGACTCCTATACCCGATTAAAGTCTTCCCCGTCTCTGCCAAGAGATGAGGAGAAGCACAGNCATACTGTATTTTATTCGAATGAAGGACGAATGACATTAAGTATAAAACGGGCGTAAGTTTGTGGGATAGTGAAGCATAGCTCCTATACCCACGGGATAGTGAGCATAGACTCCTATACCCGATTAAAGTCTTCCCCGTCTCTGCCAAGAGATGAGGAGAAGCACAGATGATGGATCCCCCACCAGCAAAAAAGACTTTGCTGGTGGTTCACTTCTCACTTCTCATTATTAGGTTCATTAATTATTATTTTCTTCGTTAAACATTAAAAGCAAATGGTTGTTTTATTCTTAACGTATGTAGCAAGTGCCATTGATTTCATTTTTGAATGAAAAATTGGACAATTAACTCAAAAAGTAGTCAAAGGAGATGATTGTACAGCAAAAGATGAACAAGATTGTCAACAACAGCAGCAACATACCGCTGATGAACAAGATGTCAACCTATCATCTCTTAACTAGCTTTTCCCGACGTTTTAATTAATAGTCGAATAAATTGTTAAATTACTACTTGAATTTAACGAAACACAAAATATTTTGTTAAATTTTAGTTAATAAAACAGCAAAAACTCAAAAGTATAGTAATCGGAGGTTAAATTACTAGCTTAATTAAAATTAATTAGAGAAANATAAAACAGCAAAAACTCAAAAGTATAGTAATCGGAGGTTAAATTACTAGCTTAATTAAAATTAATTAGAGAAATAACTAAGTTAGTTACACTGATTGTTGACACTCAATATTAATCTTAAACTTTTCGATAATATTCTTAAGCTTTCCGCCTGATTCTAAATTAGTATGAATTTTATGAGTTTGTACTTATGCCCTCATTAGTAGTCAAGTTTTGCGCCTGTTAATGTTTTAATTTTAATTTTGACTTTGGAATGATATGTTTATATTTTTAAGTGAAACAGTTAAATATTATTATTACGCAAATTTGTCTCCATGATTATTTTTAATTTTGTTTAATTAGGATTACCGATAGTGTTTCATTTTTTTTGTTGCATGGTTTTACTAAATGGTTTTGTGCAAATTTTTTCTCGAAAAAAATGTAGTTCCGGTGATACTTCATAGCAGTAAATCAAAAATTTTTGTTTGTATTATCCTGTTGTTGGTCAATTCCCGTTGTTAAATTTACATTTTCGTCAATTAACGGTGTCAGCTAATTCACGTCTTGGTCAATTCAAGTGTTGGTCAATTCACGTGTTGGCTAAATCACTTTTGGTCAGTTCACTCGACACCGCCTAAGTGCACCCACAAGTGGGACATTGCCCATCATGAGTAGTACGNTAAAACAGCAAAAACTCAAAAGTATAGTAATCGGAGGTTAAATTACTAGCTTAATTAAAATTAATTAGAGAAAAAACTTAAGTTAGTTATACTAATTGTTGACACTCAATATTAATCTTAAACTTTTCGATAATATTCTTAAGCTTTCCGCCTGATTCTAAATTAGTATGAATTTTATGAGTTTGTACTTATGCCCTCATTAGTAGTCAAGTTTTGCGCCTGTTAATGTTTTAATTTTAATTTTGACTTTGGAATGATATGTTTATATTTTTAAGTGAAACAGTTAAATATTATTATTACGCAAATTTATCTCCATGATTATTTTTAATTTTGTTTAATTAGGATTACCGATAGTGTTTCATTTTTTTTGTTGCATGGTTTTACTAAATGGTTTGTGCAAATTTTTTCTCGAAAAAATGTAGTTCCGGTGATATTTCATAGCAGTAAATCAAAAATTTTTGTTTGTATTATCCTGTTGTTGGTCAATTCCCGTTGTTAAATTTACGTTTTCGTCAATTAACGGTGTCAGCTAATTCACGTCTTGGTCAATTCAAGTGTTGCTCAATTCACGTGTTGGCTAATTCACTTTTGGTCAGTTCACTCGACACCGCCTAAGTGCACCCACAAGTGGGACATTGCCCATCATGAGTAGTACGAAGTAGTGGGAGGTGCTGGTTAGAATAGCTACCTATGTGACGTCACTCGTCAATATTTACTAACCACTTGCCAGATAACTAGAAATTTTGAAAAGTCGAAAGAAAAACTTGGTGCACTTTGGAAAAACCCTTGCTACTTTCCAGAAACTGGAAAGTCGCTAGCGAATTTATGGTAAAATAGGCCCCAGGGCTAATAAAGATTTTGCAGTTTTATTCAACTTATGTACAGGGCTGACCACTTTAATCCAGGCCGTGGAAGGTCTTTTTCACCAAAAAAAATTTGAGACAGCAAATAAATAGCGCGAAATACAAAAGTTGGAGGGAATAAAGTTAGCGTATGATTGAGAAAACATACCTTTGCAAAAATTAATTATTTAACAAGAGCAGCAGAGAGTTGAGAGAATGAGTGCAATGGGGTATGGTCCCTTTGCATCTACTCCACCTCACAGAGAACCTGTCGACCCCTCTCTCTGCCTCTCTACTTTCATCCTTTGCACTGCTTTGCAATAATTTGTCTAATTAAAACTGATTTTGATTTTATTTTGTAAACAAACGCCATTCTGTAATCCTGAACGATGGGTAATTAAGAGAAATGACCAATTAGAGGAATGGGGTACGATCCGTTGGCATCGATTCCACCTGACTCAACAGAACCTCCCGACCCCCGCCTCTGTCTCTCTGTTTTGCTCCATTGGTTTTTGCATTAGTGTATCTAATCGGAACAGATATTTTATAGTGATATAATCAAATTAATTTCACCTCCATTATTTACTAATTTTGTATCGCCTGTCCCAAACCGTTTTTGATGAAAGGCTGAGAAAGAAGGCCCGGGTTAATTTGTCTGTCCCTGTATTTAGTCAATTTACTAACAATAAACACTACTATGTAGTATAACCTGTAACTATATTAAGCTTATAATAGTCTATAACAGAAAAAAGCGAAACACAACTTTATGTGATTGTCCAGTCAAAGCTTATTAAATAAATTTGGAGTAGTTAAATTTGTTTTCATGCCGAGCATTTGATACATCCGATATTAATAACATTGTATTATAATGTTTCATAAGAAAGAAACTATACCTAATCTTGTGTTGTTATAATAGTTTTGTTGCTAAATTCTTCAATTTTAAAACTTAGATTTGACTGTATAGCAAAATTTAAAATTGTTCTATTCTGTCATTTCACCAAAGTCCTAATCGGAACAAACATGATACTAAATAAAACTATTGGAAATTATAAATTAACTCAGGCTGCTCTCCTATTCTAAATATAGAATTTAGTTTCGAGTCAGTTCAATTTTAAGTTGACAAAAATATGGCAAACCCTAAGCACAAGGTAACTTTCGTCTGGTATATTCTTTTCCTTGTTGTTTGTATCAATTCAACGCAAAAATTTAACGTCAAAGAAGATCTGCTTCAGCAGAATGCATCCAATAACGTTAACCAATCTCTACGCTGGTTTCCATTTCCAATTCATGGAGCATCTCGTGTTCAAAATACCGGTGAACCATTGCTTTTGACACCGCTTATTAAAAAATTGGCAATTAATGAAGCTCGGCAGCAAGCTAAGGTCAAAATGTCAAACACAGGTGTTTTGAGCTACAGTGGATTTATTACAGTTAATTCCACCTACAATTCAAATCTATTCTTCTGGTTTTTCCCTGCTATGGTAAAAATATTGTTCTACTTTCACTAAAATATAAACTCTAATATTGTACAAAATAATTGATTTTATATAAATTGTAGAAAAATCCACAAGCTACACCTTTACTTTTATGGCTTAACGGTGAGCATTAAATGAGTTACTTTAATATGGGAAAAGCATTATTTTTCTGATTTGACTAGGTGGATCATCATTTACTGGGATTTTTATAGAAGTCGGACCATTTTATATAGACAAAAATAAAAATGTGCATTTAAGAGAGACAACCTGGGTTACAAAATATTCGGTGATTTTCATCGACCAGCCCGTAGGAACTGGTAATAAACTAATTATCCACACTTGTCTCTAATTTGTTTCCGAATAACGATATATAAAAGTCTTTCAAAACTTTTTGTCATAATCTCAAANGTGTTTTGAGCTACAGTGGATTTATTACAGTTAATTCCACCTACAATTCAAATCTATTCTTCTGGTTTTTCCCTGCTATGGTAAAAATATTGTTCTACTTTCACTAAAATATAAACTCTAATATTGTACAAAATAATTGATTTTATATAAATTGTAGAAAAATCCACAAGCTACACCTTTACTTTTATGGCTTAACGGTGAGCATTAAATGAGTTACTTTAATATGGGAAAAGCATTATTTTTCTGATTTGACTAGGTGGATCATCATTTACTGGGATTTTTATAGAAGTCGGACCATTTTATATAGACAAAAATAAAAATGTGCATTTAAGAGAGACAACCTGGGTTACAAAATATTCGGTGATTTTCATCGACCAGCCCGTAGGAACTGGTAATAAACTAATTATCCACACTTGTCTCTAATTTGTTTCCGAATAACGATATATAAAAGTCTTTCAAAACTTTTTGTCATAATCTCAAAATTTTCAAATAATACCACAACACTGATACCATTCGTAGACTTACGGACACATTACCAATGCGACCTAAGTGGCAGTGAGTTCCATATCGGTATTCTGAATGACAATCGTCATCCCACTTTCCCTTTACTTACACTTTAACATTTACAGGGTGGGTTATCTTTAGTGTCTNTGAATGACAATCGTCATCCCACTTTCCCTTTACTTACACTTTAACATTTACAGGGTGGGTTATCTTTAGTGTCTCTATAGCCGAGGAAGAGATAAGGGCTATACTCATTCTTCTATTTTCATATGTTGTAGTCAATGGAGTGAAGCCTCGGAGTATGTCAACTTGTCTACGACAGACCCTCACTCTTCTCTTTCTAATCTCATTCCTAGAAAAAAACGGCAGCATGGCGTCGGTCCGCTTAGGACTATGGTTTTAGCCCTACACTACACATGTTATTCAAACTCAACGGGGTTACATGAGATTCTATTCGGCGACTACCTTGAGGAAAGTATTCTGTGGCGTGAAAATCATAACCCAAATTAAAAATTTTAATAATTTGAATTTGGATTATGATTTTCGCGCCATTGATTTCCCTTCAAGTTAGTCTTCTCATAGAATCTCAAGTACGCCCTTCTAGTTTGGATAACATATGAAGTGCATGGTTGAAACAATAGTCATAAGCTGACACACGCCATGAGACAGGTTTTTTTTGGAAATGGGATATCGTAGAGGAGGGTAAGTCTCACAGACTGCAACATATGAAAATGGAAGAATGAGTATAGCCCTTATCTCTTCCTCGGCTATAGGGACACTAAAGATAACCCACNAATCATAACCCAAATTAAAAATTTTAATAATTTGAATTTGGATTATGATTTTCGCGCCATTGATTTCCCTTCAAGTTAGTCTTCTCATAGAATCTCAAGTACGNGCGTGAAAATCATAACCCAAATTAAAAATTTTAATAATTTGAATTTGGATTATGATTTTCGCGCCATTGATTTCTCTTCAAGTTAGTCTTCTCATAGAATCTCAAGTACGCCCTTCTAGTTTGGATAACATATGAAGTGCATGGTTGAAACAATAGTCATAAGCTGACACACGCCATGAGACAGGTTTTTTTTGGAAATGGGATATCGTAGAGGAGGGTAAGTCTCACAGACTACAACATATGAAAATGGAAGAATGAGTATAGCCCTTATCTCTTCCTCGGCTATAGGGACACTAAAGATAACCCACCCTGTACAAGGTGTCAACAATTTTTTCGTTACGATGAAAGCAAGCCTTCACATTTTTTCAAAAATCTATGTTGTGGCGGAAAGGTTTTTACGCCAAATTAGCTTTCCGCCACAACATAGGTTTCTTGGCGCATAAAGTCATGAGATTCAAAATTGATTCTGAGTCAAGTTTTTTAATTATTATAAGAAAAAATAAAGCATTAACAATGATACCCGTGCTTCAACCCTAACCCACATCACCACACTTCACATTTGGGCAAAACTCTCTCCCTCACCGGCTAGCGCTAGACTACCCAATTTTGAACAAAAAATAAAATTAGGGAATAAAAGCTGACCATGCGACAAGACGAAATTTGGTCAGCCTGTCTTCGGTCAGCATTTTTTGTCAACATTTTAGTATGGCCCTCAAAATTAATTTAATTTAATAAAATAAAATAAAAATTTGTTTTGAATTTCTCACCAATTTATTTTTCGCTAGGACACATTTTTCTGAAACAAATATTTAAGCTTGCTTAAATACGTAACTGTAAAACTGTAGTAGACACCCTGTACATCGGCCATACCTTTCGGCATTCCCAATCGTAAGTGCAGATTGTTGCTAATGGTATTCTCAATCCAAAGTGTCAGAGCCAACTTTGGATAGACAATAGAGAAAGCTAAAAGAGCTCCTGGGGGTTACCCTAATATTAGTAACATTCGCAAGTTCTCTTTTTTTTTGTGCTCTATGGCGCAAAATCGTTAACAAAATTTCCAAGTACAGTTAAGTCCACACTCTAATATTCTCAAGTTATAACATTTGAGACAATTAAAGTAATTCACGTATCATTATGGTTTAGTTATACTTCAATAATTTTAATCCGTTTCCATATTGCCAACTTTTAATTGGAGGGTTGCTTCAAGTGTTTCCTGGAATTAATGCAAGATGAGTGTCTAGGTGCAAGTTTTCCCTCATCGTGTTTTCGGTTTTTCCTTTCGGGATGAGTTACGATTATTTGGTTTTGATGTCTGTAAAATCTCCATAGACGATATATCAATTTCAGCAAAAAAAGAGAATTTATAACAATAATCACACAAAGATTGTCTATTAGCAGAATTTCCACATGAGTTGGGAAGATGGTAGTAAACTTCGTTTTTTTTTCACGGCTTCTACTGATCTGACCAGTAATTTTGTTGAAGTTGCAATTGGTGAAATTAGACTGGGTCGTTCTAATATTTTGACATTACTGGATAAAAAAATTGTCCAAATGGTGAGTCCAATATTCTGAATCAAAGTCAAGGTGTCACTGAAGTTCCATTGATTTGGGTTGGCACAGTTGGTTCAAAGGCTTCTTGTTCGTCTTCTAATTATTCTTGTGTCAACTTAAAGTATATACAGTGTAATATCTAAAGGGAGCATTGGGCATTAAAATCCCAAAATAACAACATTCACTAGAGAGTCCAAGAGGCAATCCCGCGAACAAAAATGTCGTGTTTCCATGACACTTTGAATTATTTCTTAAACTTAAGAAGATGCCCTTGGTTGTCTAAAATATTCAACTTTTCCAATTAGCATCCAAATCGTTACTAATGGATTACGAATCTGGCATCCATTTTGTGAAGAACCTGAGTTCATTAAAATCAACTCAAAAATTATAACCAAACTATGTAATTAGCATTATCATTAGTAATTGAAGTAGTTTTGATACCATTCAACGACTACAATGAAGAAGAATTTGTGAAATATAGGTTACAGAATGCGAAATCAGTTATTGCACAGAGAATATGACATTCTACTTCGCCTTCATTTCGATTTGTTGTTGGATTTAACGGCAATGAAGAGCATTTGGCAATGTGCAAAAATCTAATCTTATATTGCACTACAATTATGTTGAGCGATTGATAAAGGTGATATTCGTGTACATCGTGTTCTTCTACTCTTAAGTTCATGATGCTGTGGGATGCTTTAGACTTGAGGATTAGGCGAAGCGAGTTTCAAAACCAATTTGTAATTAACGCTTGTCAGCACTTTTTAACTTCCTATTTGACTATTTCATGGGTAATTTTGCAAACGAGGTCTTCGGATGGAATAAAGAGACCACCGTTATTCTTTTACTCCAGAAGGGTATACCCCGATCATCATTTGGAACCACTCAAATTTTGTAAGCAAAGTACTAAAATACATGTTCGCAATCGATTAGCTTTCTACCGACAAAGCCCAAAAAATAAGCGACATTTGACACGTACAAACACAATGATTGAAGAAATGGCCATTCTTGGATGTCATTGTCTTCATCTTCCGTGATCAACAGATTAGAGTCCTTGACAGATGGCGTTGGGCCTACAACGGCAGTTGCAAATGTGTCTGCTTGAGGACATCAGTTATCGCTTTCTGTTGGATTAAATTTGACTGCTAGAACACTTTTTAGCGTGGCTTCTAGTTGAATGCAATTTCGGTTATTGTGGAAACCAAACTGTTGACGAATGGTAGAAAAGAAAATCTCAAGACTGTCCTAGTTGTACGTTGGTAAATATCTGAATAAGCAGTAAACATAATAAATTGTTGCATTCAAAATATATTAAGCAGAATGATCTAGCTCAATTGGATATCTTCTTAAACAAATATCATCCATCAGTTGTTTCTAAGTAGCTCATAAGCAGAGGGCGATACTTTCTAAAAACCAGCGTTTTACTTACTTAAAATAAATTTAGAACAAAAAATTTTTTAAATCGTAAAAATTTCAATTTAATTTCGAAAATTACCAAAAATTTCTTTTTAAATTAAGAAAAGGCATACTTCCTCAATTTTAAATTAATCCGAAAATTTATGACAATGCGGAGTGTGAGTTAGTTGGTAAAGAACAATAAAAAAATATTTTATTCAAACAGTCATAAAAATATTGTTTGAGTATTTCCTAAACCCAGCAAAAACACATTTTCAAAATGCATTTCAGTATACCCTTGCAAAATTTCAAATTGAGCCAAGAAGTTTTGCCAAAATGAAAGTTAGAATTGAAACCATATTTAACTTAAACTCCCATTAGTAAATTTGGAAGTGGCAAAATAAAGACTTTTAAACACCTGACGTGTGTAAACGAAAACTCACTCAAAGTTTCCATCAAAACCGCTCGCATAGATGTAGGCTTATTTGTACAATAACTCCCCTTCGCGAATTCGGGTAAGTGATACCATATCTCAACCAATCTAAAATTAATGTTAAATTACGAACCTATCATCTATTTTTGGCGATCAAGTCAAATTTTGCAAATATTTTTGCAAATTGTGCCATTTTTTTAAAGTATAATTTACCCAATGGTATTCAACAAGTTATGCGTGAATCAATAAATAATCTTGTCCATATTACACACTACTACGTTCACTGTTCTCGCTCAGATTAAATTTTACGAAATTTTTTAAAATTTGTATCAGAATCTATGTTTTAAATATCTAAGTATAATCAGATCCAGGCAGGTAAGTCAAAAGTCAATTCAATTGTGTCCGTTTTTCTCAGCTTCGCGCGAATACTGATTAGCATATTGATCCCCTGGCGCAACGCAATGTGGATTAACATTTTGACGTGTCTAATAAGACTGATCTTGGTTAAGTTCACCGATTCTAGAGCGCGCAGTGGCCAGCAATTCTTAATCTGATTTATTTTCTAGTTGCTGAATATTATCTAGGTTACATCATGTACGTTGTGATACTACTATCTCTTACCTCTGAGAAATTTTTGTCACGAATGTGGTGCTAGCAATTAGGATTGCAAGACTAGTAAAATCACACATTCAATTTTGCCGGATATTTTGAATAGACTCATTGACTCACATAGTCCATAACCTGACTCTATATTTAGTCTATCAAAGCCAGAGTCAAAATTAGACTCCTTAGAAGTAGATTGCTCAGAGTCAAAATCTGACTTTTAGGTCGACACTGAATCGAGTAGCCCTTCTGGATTTTGATAGATTCAATCCACTTAGTCGACTCATTGACTCTTTGGTTTCATGGGTCAGTCAGAATTAACCAAAATTTATAAAACCCAATATTTTTTTAAATAGAATATTTATTTTAAATTAACTAATTTACCTTTTTTTTTTTTTTTTTTTTTTTAAAAAATTTTTTTTTTTTT